>CAXITT010000070.1:1065672-1088325 GCA_964033795.1 Lymnaea stagnalis
AAAAAAATACACATACCATTAAGTATAGGCACAATCTTACGTTCAGAAATATAGATTAAACTCTGTCTCACAACCAATATAAACTCATATTGTCTCTAAACTCTGTCTCACAACCAATATAAACTCATATTGTCTCACAACCAATACAGTCATTACCTTCCTGTTCCTCATTAATTCCAAAATAAAAATCAATGCTGGTTTGGTAGTTGTTTAAAAACGTGTGTAAGTGCTGAGTACATGCTTAGAGTTATAACTATTTATGTTAATAAATTAATATTGTTGTAATTATTTTTATTCAATCATTGAATAGTTGTTTTTTTTATTGAAAGAAAGCTGTTATTTCTGGTTGTTTGCATGATCCCCCCACCCGTGCATGTTCTTTTAGTATGTCTCTTTGAACACCAAACATGGTGTCGGCAAGGTCTGAAAGGTTCTGCTCAGGCCATAACTGGCCATCTCCTTGGAGTATTTCAAAAGAAAAATTTACGGTGCAAAAGTTATTTCCCCTTCACTACTTCCTAACTGCTTTAGTGTATCGTCTGCTGTTAAAAGTCGTAAACAAAACTATTTTCTTCAAGCGTACAAATATAGCATTGCTTTGAAACTTGCTTTCACAGCAGCTTCAGTATGTGATTTTGCTTTGGTGAAAAAAATTCCACTTCAATTCTTCTGCCTTCTGTTGCTTCTACTCTGCATTCAGGCTTTTTAACTCTTTCGATGTGGAACAACGCACACCGCGTTGATCCGCCGTTCTCAAAAGCACGGACCAACGCGCTGTGCGTTGTTTCAATTTCATGTTTGTTTCTTTGCTATTTCTCAGTTAAACTTTTTAAGAGCTATTTTTAAATAAGACTTTTACAAAGAAGAGTGGTATTTCATTTTTAATAAGCGAAACCAAGGTTTATTTGTTGTCATTTGGAGCACTTTTTTTTTCTACTGTTGCTATGGTTTCTCTAGGCCCTTGTAGGTGAGTAAGTTTCCTAGACGACTAACGGCTCAAAAAGCTTTGGAATTGTTTTATACTATTTCTTTTGATAGCGAAGATGATTTATATTTAGATCCATCACAAGATTCCGATAGTAGTAGTTTTAGAGGATTTTAGTTATAGAAATGAAGATGAGGTAAGCATACATCAAAGGGTTTGGGGAAAAATTGTTATTTTCTGTATCCAAAATGAGCAACTGAATGTTGCTAGGCTGCTGTAACAACGAACATCCACTTACTACACAACTTTTATTGTAGCTTATTTCAATAGAAAAAGCGAGAACACTCTCAGGTAGCCTATCGTTGGACAAGGCAGATTATTAGGGAATAGCATTTGCACTTTATGTCGCAGGGCCATGAAAAAAATTTGAGCCTAAAATTCTCTCTCATGCCCGATATAATTGTACGTCGGTCAAGATCTCTCAGGCCTGATATAATTGTATGCTGGGCCTGATGTGGCCCACTGGCCTTAGGTTTGACACGTATGATATAGGAGTACCTTTTTTCTTTAAATTTACTAATGCTTCTTTTGTTATAATATTTTTTTTCAGATGCATAACTTTAATGTAGACATTGCAGTCTTTGTTACATGTAAAAATAACCAACAATAACCAACACATATTTTCATCTTCAATGAGTCTTGCAGCTTAAGTGAAGTAGATGAAGTACCTGAAACAGTCGAAGTAAATGAATAAAAATACTATTGTAAAGGGACAGTGAATAATATTGTTTTAATATTTTGTTTTTTCACTTCCAGGTTAATGCATTCTACACAAGTGACTTGAGGGTGAAATCCAAGACATTTAAGTAAATCTATATGATAGATTCTTGGTTGACAGCTGATTGTGCGCCATATCTTGGCTGGCAGCTGAATATACACCATATCTTGCCTGGAAGCTGAATATAAACCATATCTTGCCTGGCAGCTGAATATACACCATATCTTGCCTGGCAGCTGAATATACACCACATCTTGGCTGACACCTAAATGTACACTATACCTTGGCTGACACCTGAATGTACACCACACCATCTTGGCTGACACCTGAATTTACACCAGACCATCTTGGCTGACAGCTGAATGTACACCACATGTCTTTGCTGAATGTACACCACACCATCTTGGCTAACACCTGAATGTACACCAGACCATCTTGGCTGACAGCTGAATGTACACCACACCATCTTGGTTGAATGCTGAATGTACACCACACCATGGTGATAGACACCTGAATGTACACCACACCATCTTAGCTGACATCTGAATGTACACCACACCATCTTGGCTTACATCTGAAGGTACACCACACCATTTTGGCTTACATCTGAATGTACACCACACCATCTTGGCTGACATCTGAATTACACCACAGCATTTTGGATGACACCAGAATGTACACCACACCATCTTGGCTGACATCTGAATGTACACCACACCATCTTGGCTGACACTGTACGTAATGTACACCACACCATCTTGGCTGACATCTGAATGTACACTACACCATCTTGGCTAACACCTGAATGTACAGCAGACCATCTTGGCTGACAGCTGAATGTACACCACACCATCTTGGTTGAATGCTGAATGTACACCACACCATGGTGATAGACACCTGAATGTACACCACACCATCTTGGCTGACATCTGAATGTACACCACACCATCTTGGCTTACATCTGAAGGTACACCACACCATTTTGGCTGACACCAGAATGTACACCACACCATCTTGGATTGCACCTGAATGTACACCACACCATGTGGTGACTGACACCATACGGAATGTACACCACTTTATCTTGGCTGACATCTGAATGTACACTACACCATCTTGGCTGAAACCTGAATGTACACCACACCATCTTGTCTCTCATCTGAGTGTACAACACACCATCTTGGCTGACACCTGAATGTCTCAACCCAAGTAAACAAATTTACCAAATTATTAATAAAATAAATTTCTACTAACACACAACTAAAATTTTTAGACTTTTCAATCAACCTGTTCATTGTTTCAATCACTCAAACTTTAACATTAATGGTTTTAAACCTATGCTATTTTTCATTTGTAATTCAAATAAATGTAACCTTGTTGCTGTATGAATGTGCTGCTCCACAAAAACTAATAATATAGACTTTTTAATTACCCTAACCTGTCTTGGCATGAAGACTGAATGATAAAATGTATTACTTTGACCAGTTGGTTCAAATAGACTGATGAGCTGAATGAATTACCCTAATGCTCAGTTCAGACCATCAAATTTTTGTTCATACATTTGATGCAATTTTTGTATGAAGCCTTTTCATAACTTTAAAATAACTATTTGATCATATTTTGATGGCTGGCATGCACATTTTTTAATATCTGTATGATTATGCACCCTACATATCACATGAACAAACACTAAGAAGAATTTCTTCAATCTATGTCACTAGGTCGTGTTTACATTGACTAAGCTAAGTTATCAAAACAACAGCAGCCTCCAAATAATAATTATGTACTTATCTAGAAAAAGATGTAATAGAAACATTAGACAATAAATGGGCGAAGAACATGATGTAATTGAAAGGTATTTATAAATTAAATAGGCTTATTATTTTTACAGCATATATACTATAACCTTGTAACTGTAACACTAATGACTACTTTGTACTTCCAATTGGATCAATGAGAAATTTTATCAGCTTGAGCTCCAGGCAAAGAAAATATTGCTCCTGAGCTCCGTAATCCTGATTACAAATAACAATTAGAAATTTAGTTCTCCTACCCCCACCCCCCTTTTTTGTTTTTAGTGCTATCATAGCAAATGGATGCCCCCTTAATTAAATTAAAGAGTTCAACTTTTTATTTTATTAAACTTACTATAGGCGCAATATAGGTTAGGCATTATATTGTTATTCTGTGGCGACCCCTTAGGTCCATTTTTTAATAATTTCCACAGAAAACGTAAAATCTTATTATATTATTGTTTGAGTCATGTTATAGTCATTTTTTTTTTTTGTAGAATGTAGAAAAATGAAAAACTTGACTTAAGATATAATAAATATTTAAATAAGGACCATTCAAATGAGATAGAATCATAGTAAAAAGCTTACATTTCTCAAAAATACTGTTATATTGTACAAGTATAGTAAAGCTCTCCTTAACATTCATAAATAAAAGTTCATTAATAAAAAAAATAATCAATATAATTTTTAAATTGATTTAATGGGAATTTTAGGTGCTATTTGACAAGTTATCTCCAGTACTCTTCTTCTTGGTCTGATCAACTGCCAGTGGAAAAAAGCCATTAACTATTTCTTTCCATTTCTTCCATTCTCTAGATATCTTCTCCAGCTCTTGACAATTTTTATAACCGGGTATATTTTTGTTGACATCCCTTTACCAAGTTTAGGGAAATCATTCCTGATTTATATATTAAAATGAACAGAACACTCATTTGTAGTACACTGCATTAGATTTAAAAAATTATATTGAGTACAATTATGTATACTTTTATATACTGGTACTCTAATTTAAACTATAAAAGATAATATTTTAAGGAGTTGTTATCTCCTTTTAAAATAATTTTAAAATAAAAACACCCGATTTAAAACATACAAATAAAAATACAAGTCCAATCACAAATACAAGTTCAATCACAGATTTCACAAGAACTCAGAAACAAAATTGTATAAATTTTATTAAAAGATAAGCAGTGGTAAATGAAGTTATCAATAAGCACTACCATTAGTTGCAGTATTTGTATATTTGAAAATAGGATGTCACTTTTTGACAATGAAAATCTTGTCGTTTCATTGTCTCTCAAGTTAGGGGATTGTAAATGTGTCTCTATTGTTTAATAATTTCTGAAAAAAAAGATACATTTTATTTATTACTCATAAAAATATATAAAATACACACATTATAAATTTATGATCACACTCATTTTAAAGTATAAACATTTATTTTTCCCAGTTATTATATGTAACGTTTATAACACAAATCACTAGAGACACATCATTAGACAGAGGACTAGCAAACTAGTCACTAGCAAAACTTCACTAGGCAAAGGACTAACAAACAAATCATTAGCGACACATAACTAGACAAGTGACTAACAAACTAATCACTAATTACACAAGACTAGTCAATTGACTATTTATTAAATAACTAGTGACACATCACTGTAAAAGTTACAAACAAACAAATACTAGACAAGTGACTAAGACTGGAAAGCTTAACAATAAAATCTTATGTATTACAACTCTAATAAAGAATGTTCTAAGAACTATAACAATAGTTTTTAGTGAATGGACAAGAAGTGGCTTTGACTGAATGAATGATTTAACAAAAGCGCATCAGTCGTAAATTTGAATTTTTTGTTGATTATGATAAAAATCATGAAGATTTTCACCTATGGCAAGTAATTAGGTGTAACGAATTTAAAAAATAAAAGTAGGGTGGGGGAGGGATATCCCATTAAGGCCTTAAAAAGGTTTGTTACATATGACTATTTAAAACAATTTTCAAAGAGCAAATAAAAAATATCTTGCTAAATCATGAAATTTTTTTTACAACAAAAACAGTTTGTAGCAATTAAAAGTTTATGTTCACAATGTGCTTTTGATTCACCAAGATGATCCATAAGGGAAAGGGAAATCCAAGTGTTGGGGGATAAAGAACCAAGTGGAGCATGATATAATAAGTATAACTCTAGAATTATCAATTTTATCATTATCGGAATGTTTAAATGAAACATGATAAATTTGAACTTACTATGAGGGCTCTATTGAATGATAACCTGCAAGGCAAGGTTGAGAACGCAATATGTTCCCAAATCAAAGGCTAGTAATTGTTATTAATGCTAACAATTATAAAGTAACTGACCTTACTAGTAAGGTATAAACTAACTTGAAATTTTAAAAATAATTTAACAATTATAGGGTATAAATATCTGTTACTGGTACAAAAATATCATATCAGTTTATAAATGTAAAAAATAAAAGCTATTTTTAATATTTTATTGATAAATTATTTACACAAAAATAAAACATGCTTTAAAATCGAATTTACAACAAAAATTTAAAAAATTGAAGTTATAATAATAATGTACAGGATATCCCAGAAGACGTCTCTTTATACATATAAAAGTCATATACTTCTAATAAAATATATATTAAAAAGTATTTTAAAAAAATAAAAAATGTAAAATTATTTACAGAAAAGTAACAGGCGCACAAATAAAATTAAATTTAGCATAAAAGAATTGAATGTTAATTTACTGAATACTAGTAAAATAAATGTCTGAAATAGAGATGTTTTTTCTCCCTCAATTTTGCAAAAATACGGTCAAAGGGAAGCAACCATTAAAATAAACAGATTTTTAAAGACGTCAGCGATAACTTCCCATTAAGTATAATTTTATTTATACTATTCAAGAAAGTTAACTCTTGTCACCTTGGTGAAAGATCGTATTAACTTGGTTACTGTTCCTAATTCTGTTATGAAAGTATGGGTACTAACTGCTGTCACCTTGATGAACAGAATGATTTTTGAGTGGCCTCTAATTGATTTTTCTTTTATATTAAAAGTTTATATTAAAATCAACATTATTTTATTTGCTTTCCTTAGGATAAAGAACTCTTTTGTTCTGGCTCTGGTAGTGTTTCTTTGCTGCATCCATGTACTGACATCTTTGCAACGGTTGGGGATATGATGTTGCTATTCTAACAGTTCCTAGCTGATGCTGTGGTTTGAATTACTTTTCCTAAATTATAGATAAAGAATAAAGAAGGATAACTTTGTCAGTAATTTTTCAAGATACAAAACAAACATTAGTTTTGTTCTTTACTATGTTAAATGTTTGAGGAGGGGGGTACTGTTTGAAGTCAAATTATGTATTATAGTATTTATAGGGATAGGTGTAAGTTAATTAGGATTAATTAAATTAAAACCAAGCTATTTAATTTAGTTTTCTACAGAATTTTATTCAAAAATAATACTATTCCTTAATCCTTTCCACAGCAATTGGGTGTTTTCAACTGGGTGTAAAACACCAGGAGACAGACTGTGATTGCCGATATCTTGAGTCTCCTTTTAATAACCCTTCTCATACTCACTGTAATCCACAAGGTAGTTGGAATGAACATCTCGGCCTTGGTGGATGCAACTGTATAAAGTTAGTAAGTTTAAAGTATAAAGCATGAGAAAGTGACTANAAAGTGACTAATTTTTTTTTGGGGTGGGGGGGGGTTGTAATATTTTTTTTCTACAGTCCCAAGCATAATTTAGTAAAAGGAAAAAACATCTAAACTGGCTTATGAACATTTTTGTTTGAATGTTCTTTGTTGATTGTTTGAGTCTGTGTAGTGCATAAAATTAATATTTAAATTTTGAAAATAAATAAGTATTCTGAATCCATTTGGGTACCGGTACTAACAATAATAACATTAACATGTATTTAACGTAACAAACCATTTCAAAGTAGAACAGTCACATGTACGCATGGAAAATAGGGGCTTTGCATCTCAGCTTTAAATATGTCTTAATAAATTTGAGTTGAAGTGGTTTGGGCAGCTGTTTGAAATGTTTGTAAAGATTTCAAAACACTGGCGATGTTCTGCCTCATAATATCTTGATGCGCAGTATGGATCGCATTGGCTGTCTGTAATTGGCTGCAGTGGATGCCAAGTCAACAATTTTGAAAAACACAACCAAAGGCCATCTTTTACTTTTAGTTTTTTGTATTCACAGAGAACACCTTAGCCGTTTGGTCTATGGCATATATGCCTCCTTTGATTTTGTTATTATCTCTGGTTTCTTGCATTCAGTTTCACTTTCCATATCTGGCCTATTGTGTATTGTGTTCAGGAGCAATACAATTTTCTTCCTTGAGCTGTTTTTTTTTCTTCTTGTCTGAACAAAAACACTGATTTTTGAGGAGCAGACATTATTATTGGGTAGGAACATCTTGCTCCGTTTCACTGTTCCAACTATAGGATGAGTCTGTTCTCTGCCATTGGTTTTGCAAGTTGTAGGGGAATGAAATAATAGGCTGTTCTGAGATTGTGGCTTCTTCCAATGAAGTTCCTTGTGAGAGAAATCACAATCTCTGGGGATATACCAATATTTCTCTTTGCTGGCAGGGCATTTACATTTTATTTGAAGAGATATGGGCAGCTCTTAAGAGGATAGTTCGAAGACGATTCACAGACTAAGAAGATTTTTATTCCATATTTTTCGGGCTTGCATGGCATATATTGAATAAATCTGCACTGACCTCTGCAACCAACCAGTTGTCCACCTACTGTGATGTTCTCTCTAGGAACATAATACTCACCAAATTACTCAGAAATTCTTCTCATACATCTCTTATGGGATCAAAGATGTCACGGGCCAGAAAGGATTGATCTAGTCGTATCCTTGTTATCAAAGCAAATATGAATCAGAAGTTAGCTGAATCTCTTCATTGAAAATGCTGCCCTAAAAAGAGGATTTCCATCAACATGGCTAAATAAAAATTCCACTGAAATGCTTTTCAGATAAAGAGCGCCAGTGTGTAGTAGACTTTTATTAAGATCTCATCATTTATTTTCCATTAGTCTCCTTTTATTTTCTCACCTTCTCTGTTGGTGCAGTCAACTATTGTTTGCGTCATGTTATCATTAATATACAGATAAATTGCTTCAGTGGGAGAAAATATGCGATCTATGAAGGGAGTTCGGTTTCAAGTCAATTAAATCATGCCACATATTAAAAAAGAAAAATAACATAAAGAGAGCCATTTACTGTGATATAAGACTATGGGGGTAACCCATCCAGTTGCTAGGAATTACCAGAAACACTTTTTCCCATTATTATGTGTACGGGTGTGCTATACCCAGTCACTAGGGACAGGGTACACTATATGTTATTTGGGAAAGTGTTAAATGATATTTCACCATTTTAGTTTATCTTAAACTACAAATCCAATTTTTGTTTAGTTTGATTTGCATTAGAAAATTTTGAGAAGAAATAATACCAATTACCAAACCACTGGTAATAGTAATTATTAAATTATCACAAGTAACTAGTACAATACAAAAATTAGTAGACTCAAAATATGGCAGAAAAAGACCAACTACTTGTAGTCCTAACTTAATTTAGTCTATTCTAACTTATTAACATTAAGTTCATTGTAGTTATTAAATGAATAATTACTTGATACATTGCCACTCAAAAAAGCTGCCTGCATGACTGGGTTGAATTGATTCTTGACTTAATACTAAAGTGATAACAACAATTACTGTCGAAAAATAGTAGGCCTAGAGATCACAATCTTAATTTTATGAGAATATTAAATTTGTTGTTCAGTACTTCACTTAAAAAATTTCAAGGGCAGTTGAAAGGGTTTTCTTTTGACAGTCTTACTAACATATAAAATTTGTAATACTAATGTCACAGAAGAATTAAAAAGTTATAGACAATTATAAATAATAATAACATAAATCATTAAAAATATATAAAAAATTGCTAAAGTTTTTAAATCAAACATAAATAGGGGAATAAGTTAAGTGGGAAATATTGTTTAAGGTACATTGAGAGGTACAGTAGTCATGATAAATATTGTTTTGGGTACATTGAGAGGTACAGTAATCATGAGAAATATTCTTTTGGGTACCGGTACCGTACATTGAGAGCTCCGGTAATGATGAGAAATATTTTTTTGGTACGTGGAGAGGTACAGTAGTCATGGGAAAATGCAAGACACTGAACTTATTAGTTTTAGAAACATTGACCATTTTTGTGATGGAGAAATGATTTCATAGGACTAGCTTTATACCATAAAAATATATGGAAATATAGGTCAAAATGCCTTCTTCATTAACATCAGAATGTAAATATTTAATACCGGTACCGGTATAAGGAAATGAGCTAAACCAAGTATGCGAAAATCTAAATAAGAGGATGCAACAAAAAACAAAACGTGTTGACAAGAATACTCCTTCAGTAAAGAAAGTACAATAAATAAAATATATAATAAAAATAGACATTTAGCTTCAAGGTGGTCTCCTGGAGGACAGCAAGCCGACTGTAAAATAAATCCTTTATCATTAATTTTTGAAGTTTTTTTTTTTGTTTAGTAAGCCCTGGAATCTATAAAACAAAACTTCAAAATTTGGTTGCCCAAGAGATTATTGAGGTCATGGGCTTACGTCTCATTAGCCTATAATCTGACCCTTTCAAAAATACAGAATACACAATATAAAATTAGACAAGCAAGTTTATAATTTCTCTATTTACAGATGGTTTCTGTCAACACATTGGATGATGTCCTTGTATCTATCAACACACTGGATGATTTCCCTGTTTCTATCAAAACATTGGATGATTTCCTTGTTTCTATCAACACATGGGATGATTTCCTTGTTTCTATCAACACAATAATTGGATGATTTCCTCCAAGATGTGATCTGATAGGAAGCAATTTCTCTTGATTTCATGGTTCATTGACCCAGGTACTGAATATCTATTAAGTAAATGTATTTCCAGTTTTTATTTAGTTTTATTTTACATGAGATTTAGTAAGTTTTTTTTATTGCTCCCAAATGATACTCAGTTTGAAAGAGTGAGAAATAAAGACAAAAATATGCCATAATATATTGGAAACTTAAAAAATTTAGATAGTAAAATATTTTTGATATTATTCTCAATTTTAATTTTGGTAATCAGAAATGAGATGCATCCACAATTGGGTACAAGTACAACTGAGAAATTACATCCATAATTGGGTACATCTAAGATTCATCTATGATTGTGTAACACTGTGATACTTCATCCATGAGTGGGTATACCTGAGGTACTACAACCATGATTTGGTACCATACACCTGAGACTGAGATGCATTCATGATGGTGTACCACTAAGTGTGACTAAGATGATACATCCATAATTGCCTACCACTGAGATACTACATCCATGATTGGGGTACAATTGATATACATCCATGACTGGCTACCACTGAGATACTAAATCCATCATTGGGGTAAAAATGATATACATCCATGATTGGGGTACAATTGATATACATCCATGATTAGGGTACAATTGATATATCCATGATTGGGATACAATTGATATTCATCCATGACTGGGTACCACTGAGATACTACATCCATGATTTGGTACAGCTGAGATTCATCTGATTGTGTAACACTGAGATACTGCATCCATGATTCGGTTCCGTACAACTGAGATACATCCATGATTGTGTAACACTGAGATAATACATCCATGTTGGGTACAACAGAGATACATCCATGATTGGGTATAACAGAGATACATCCATGATGGGATACAACTGAGATACATCCATGATTGGATATAACTGAGATAATCCATGATTGCGTACAACTGAGATACATCCATGATTTCTTTTCTCTGTAACACTAACAGAGACACTCCTGAATAGGTAGTTTTATTAAGTTAAGACTCCTTGACTTCCAAAATTTCAACATTGGACAACAGATAGTGTTTCCTTCCTGAACAATTGACCACCAGTGTTGCCAACAACATGAACATTTGACCACCAGCGGTGCCAACAACATGAACATTTGACCACCAGGGGTGCCAACAACATGAACATTTGACCACCAGCGGTGCCAACAACATGAACATTTGACCACCAGCGGTGCCAACAACATGAACATTTGACCACCAGCGGTGCCAACAACATGAACATTTGACCAGCAGTGCCAACAACTTGAACTATTATTTTTATTGTTGATAGTTATTGTATGGATGGTTTTACTTAACTGAATAAAGTGCCAACCCCTTCAAGTTGTTAAATGTGTGTATGAACTTGTGAACCAATATCTAAATTTTTTCATGATTTTTTAAAGATTTTATTGAAAATTATAATTGTTTCCTTAAATGTTATAATTTGAATCTCACTTTTCATGTATTTGAAATTTGATTTTGTAGCAGACCTGTTTACTCTTACTATTTTTGCATACTATGTACAATTTTGAGGTGTAAACATTACATAGACTGTATGTTTATTTTTTTTAACTATAAATATAAGGTATTTAACAATTTTGTGATGATAAGTGTTTGAGGATAAACAGGTCTGTTGTAGGCATAAGACTTAGTAGATCTATGTTGTCTAGTATTAGTAAAGGATGTATACAGTGTTGGTGTTCAAATGTACCCATGTTAGATGGTGTAGTTTTAAAGGTACATTTACACTGTGCAGATTTGTTACATGGATTCTCAACTTTCTGTGACTACAAGCTGCTCACTTTCAAGCTGCTCTCTATATACTATATCAGATGCTGACTGGCATATTTCATTTCACTGGTCCAGTACAGTTTATGCTGGCAAGTTACATAAACAGTCCCATCATATTTTGTTCAGTGCTCAACAAATCTTGTTTAAAAGGCAAGAATCCTAGTAACTATTTCGTAGTGTGAACGTACTTTAAGACTTTGAACATACACCATTTTGTAAATATGTTGTTTAGAATCAGTTAAGGATGTGTGATATTGTTTATTGCTGGTCATCAAATGATGAGATTCCAATTGTGCACAAATGCGGTTTGATTATTTGGCGACAAGCAATAAAATAATAACAGGGGCAATGCAGAATTATGATGTCAAAGTCCCCCATGTGATAAACATACAAATGTCTTTTGTACAAAAACTAAACGCCAACCATGTGAAGTTATTGTAAATATTATTTTTTTTGCGAGATCTTAAGATGATGGTGGTTTTAGACAAATAGCAAATGTTAATAAATAATGGATTGATTATTATTTCACAGGAAAAGTATGAAATCCAGGCATTCTATAGATTGACTGTTGAGATATCCAGCAGTATTGTCTATAGCTTTAGTGCCTGGACTTTTCATAAACAAGTAAACATTTAAATTGAAGTAGATCTTATAGAATGCCTGGATTTCACACTTTGCCTGTAACATGTGTAATTGGAGGGCTTGGCGGACTAAGGTGCCTACATTTTTAGGTAGCTTGGATTTCACGAAGTCCTTAAGTTACCAAACAAGTCACCATCAATTTGTAAAGATAACATACTGTATATCACCAGGAGTATTCATGTTTTCATCTCTTTGGAGATGTCTCGCGCAGATAATTTTTGTTTTTTCACCCCCTAAAGTAAAGAGCATTCATGTTTTCATTTTCTTTTTTAAAGTTTTTAAAATTTTTAAATTTTTAAACATTCAAATATTTTTGGTTTGTTTCAAATATTTATTTCTTTTATATACATAGTTTCTTTTTCTCTCATACTCTTTACATACATTTATTTATATATAAAAAAAATATTTTCTCTCATACTCTTTGCCTTAAGTTAAGCACCAGTTATTTATTAAAGCAATGTGACATATTCCCTTTTCTTCACACTCTTTGCCTTGAATTGTTTGGCGCCAACTGAAGTAGATTTGAGTCGTCCCTTCCCTCATAGTTTTTGTCTTCAATTCTTGAACGCCATCTGAAAATAAAAAATATTTATCAACTAAGATTTGTTATCGGTAAAATAATCTCTCCTTATCTTTCCCAAATGGATAAATCATTAATTGCTACCATACTTAAAGCTAAAAGAACGAATTGCTTTAAATCTATAATAGGCATTTTCAATTATTTTTACGTAAATCAAGTCAATATGATACAAACAAATTCAAGCATAGGTTACATCTCGTTTTTGTTATGTTGTTAAATGCAGCGAAATTAAAATAAAAATTTTAATTGAGCTTTAGTTACGTAATTTACAATGAGAACTTCATTTAAATTGGCAAATCACAAGCTTTTAAATTTCCTTCAGTGACTTTACTGATAATATCCCTCACCAATGACAGTTTATGGGTTCAACTGAACTTCACTTCCTTGGTCAACAGCTTGTAATATGCTAAACTCATTTCTAATACTACTTTCAAAGTCTGATACATATCTACAATCACAGTGATCCCTTTGCATAAAAAAAGATGGTAATTCAATCAGATAATATTTTATCAGTCATGCACAGCTTTTTAACTCTCGTAAAATAACGAAAGATAGAATATAAATACATTTGGATTACTTCATTAACATGAGCAGTGGTAGTATTAGGTCAACTTTGGTTTTCTTGCGAACTTTTCTCTTCCATGAGTTTAATAGGTTTAGTATCGGTTTTGTTAGGGCCGAAGTTTCACTTGCTTATATCTTTTTACTTTTGAAAATTTTCTGACTACTGAAGTATGCCCTATTTCCTGCCGATATTCTCTCTTTTATTTCTGTTAGTAATTCATTTCTTTCATTTAATAAAGATCCTAGGTATTTGAATTGATTTACTTTTCCAAAAGTGTGTTTTTTAATTTTAATGACTTCCAACCCTGCTTATAGTGATTTTATGCTCAAAGCATTATCATCGCGAGAATGAACTTGGATGCTTTAATTTTATTTGAGTTAATTTTTAAACTAGAAATTCGATAGCTAATCCATTTTATAAAGTCTTCTAATTCAATAAAGGCTTATGATATGTCTTTCCTACTTTTCCCTTACAGTACTGACAAAGTCATTAGCATATGCAAGATACTGAAGGTGTTGATTGTAGAGAGCGGGTCTTGGGTTTTCCTCAGATGTCAAGATGTATGCTTTTTATAACTCAGCGCTTCTCAGCCCATTTGGGAGTCGATTGACTCTTTCCCAGGGGTTACCTAAGACTATCAGAAAACACACATACTCTACAGTTATGAAGTAGCAACGACAATAATTTTGTGGTAGGGGGGTCACCACAGCATTAGGAAAGTTCAGAACCACTTTTATAACTCTATCCAATTTTAGATTAAATATCATGTATGACAGTGAGTCTCCTTGCTTAGGCCTCGTCTAATCTGATATTCCTTTGAAAATTCTCCCTGAACCTCATAAACAAATGCTTTTTCAGTTATTTTATGTATCAGTCTTATAAAGATATTTTCTTTTCTGATTCTGGTTGTGTTAATTGCTGCATCCATGTACTGGCAATTGTGCAACGGTTGGGGGTGTGATGTTGCTATTCTACCAGCTGCTAGCTGATGCTAGGGCAGCCTTGAAGCTTTCGACAGATGTCAGTTCACAGTGGCATTGTCCAGGTGGTTCCATGCTATTGTTGTGCACTGAGGCACTTTGAAGCATAGCTAATGTTTCGGGTGTAATTGTTTATGGGATTGTCAGTGTTTAGTGAGCGTTTTGCTCTTATCAGTCTACCTGGCTTCTGTGGGGCGAAGTACGTGCCTGCTGGGATGACCGGAACCAGTCCCATCATGACCACTTTATATAAGAATATGGGGCGGGAGAGGGATGACAAATCTTTTTAAGAGGCCAGTGACACAGCCAGAAGTGGTGCATTTGTAGTCTCGCGCGATAAAACGCACCCCGGTACGTTGAATTCGCTCCATCTTGTCCACGTCTGGCTTAAGGTGTGGGTCCCAGATGATCGCACCATATTCTAGTAGTGGATGGACGAGTGAGAGATATGCATTTCGTTTGCAGGAAGTGCGGCTTTTTTTTTTTTTTTTTGCTAATATGGGGTGACCATTCAAGGTTATTTGATGCTTGTTGGACATTAGTCTCGTTTAGTGAGTACATATAGGTTGATGTTTTTTTTCTTGAGATGGTCATTGTGTAGCATTTCGTTTCATTAAATTTCATGCCCCAATTGTCCGCTCAATTCATAAGGTACTTCAAATCTGTTTGGAGGTGGTTGTAGTCATCGTAGCCGTTTATCTCTCTGTAGACAAGACAGTCATCTACAAACAGACTCACTTGAGATGTTTATGTGAGAGAGGAAGAGAAGGGGGCCCAGCACTGTGCCTTGTGGAACTCCTGTGTCTACTGTAGCTTTCCCTGATCGGACGCCGTCTACCACTACTTACATGGTACGTGTTAGGAATGTTGAGAGCCAGGAGTGAAGGTTGCCGATAATGCCGTAGTGGTGGAGCTCATGTAGAAGAAGGATGTGTGGAACAGTGTCGAAGGCCTTTGAGAAGTTGAGAATAGCCATGTCAACCTGGTTTTGATGCTGTCATATGCCAAAAGAGTTGATGTACTGGGATATTATGTTTGTAACATTTCTCTAATAGGCATTCGATCAGTCGATCTGTTTTGTCTGAATCCACATTGGAAGTCACCTAGTATTTCTTCAGTGAAAGGCTGTAGCCTTTTGGCAACTACTTTTGTCAGTATTTTTTATGTAACATTTAATAGGGAAATTCCTTTGTAGTTTGTGAACTGAAGTTTGGAAGCTTTCTTGTGTAGTGGGGTTATTTGTGCTGTTTGCCATTCTGTTGGAATCTTCTCTTCTTGACAAATTTTAGTTATAAGTTCTGCTGTGATGAGATCTCCAGGGGCTTTGTGGTTTTTCATAGAATTGATTACGTCTGAAGTTTCTTCTAGAGTTGACTAGTTTATTTAAGGGTCTGCTCCTCCATTTGGTGGTTGATAATCTTCATCTTGTCTATTGTCTGCACTTACGTCCTCAAAATTTCCATTCTGGCTCTCACACATTTGTGGTCTGGCTTGGTATCCATTCTTTTCATATTTATCTTTATGTACATTGCTCTGATGTTTCCCTCCCTTGATAAGTCTTCTTTTTCATTTAGCTTTTTCCCCATGTCCTCTTTTTCTCCCTACACATTTTTATGGCTTTCCTCTGGCTTTGTTCCTTTCTTCAACAGTCTGTCTGCATTCATGATCAAATCAGCCTACTCTATTGTTTGATTGCTGCAATTCTCCTACTTTTTCTGATTAGGGGTCATCCATAAAAGACGTCCACACAAAAGGGGGGAGGGGGGGTTCAGCAAAAAGTGGACTAAAGTGGACAAGGGGGGGAGGGGGTTTAGGACAAAGTGGATGTCCACATTTTTTTTAGTGCAACAGTTTTGCATAAATTTACTGCTAAAAACTTCTAGTTTAATGACAAAAGAGTTGGGATGCAAACCCAAACAAAAATATTATTTTAAAAATATGTTGTTAAAGTTTGATTTGTCAAATACAATAAAATCTCAAATAACAGTTTTGTTAAATTCTAAGAGTTTTTCCAGAACATCTTTAATGATTTTTATTTTGTGTTGGGGTTAAAAATGACTGGAATATTTGAATTTGACTTTATTTTTTATTAAAAAATTAGATTAAAAAATTAGATATAGGACAACAAATTATTTTCCTAAAAAATGTAAAAATATATTTAAATTTAAAAATACAATCTTAATCTAAAAAACAAATTTCAGTTTATGCTGCATGTATTATCAAGGATGGTCGTGTGACCGATTCCGGCCCATCATCCATATCAATAAGGAGTGGTAAACATGATTCCAGTACTGCTGCATCACATGTTGCAGATTTTGATGTACTTGTGTCTCTTGATATTTTCAAGAATGTTGCATGTACAAATGGTGGACTAGTAAAGCCTATAGTAATTATTACCGTAGGCGGAAGCCCATACGAGAGCCCACGTTATCAAAAAACATTGAATGATGCGTATAAATTGTTTACCAAGCACAATCTTGATGCTTTCTTTATAGCGTGTAATGCTGCGGGTCACAGTGCCAACAATGCGGTAGAACGACGAATGGCCCGTTTGTCTCATGACCTGTCAGGCCTCATTCTTCCCCATGATCATTTTGGATCCCACTTGGACGCAAATGGTAAAACTATAGACCAAAACTTTGAAAAAGCAAACTTTAAAAAGGCAGAGGAAATACTCGCTGAAGTTGGGGGTCAGGCTGTCATTGATGGCTATAATGTGCACGCACAGTATGTTGAACCAAGCAGCACAAGCACAAATCTTCCGTCTCCCTCTGTGAATTGGTGTTTGAATCATGTGCAAGTCTCAATATTCTCTGCAGATCATCAAATGTAATGATGTAACATGCTGTGGAGCAAGACGAACCAACTGTAATGATCTATTTCCCAAACGCTTCATTCCAGCTCCGGTACCTTTTATTAGTCATGAAGCAGGCGTCATGGCTGCAGCTATTGGTAGTAAGTAGTGGTACTTATAGATCACTGTTCCAGAGGCTTGCACTGATTGGTCTGGAGCCCGATCACAGTTACAGTAGCATGCCTTTTGATCTCTATTGTCCATCAGTGGCTGGGAGAATTTCCAAGAGAATATGTTTCTGCGGTAAATATTTCCCATCACTGGAGGCAATGAAAAAACATAAGGTCGTCCATTGCAATATTCCTGCTAGTGAGCATAATATGGCAGACGAATCAGATGAAGAGACTGCCACTCAAATTGAATTAGCAATTGAAGACTCAAGAACAAATGTTGTCATTATACGAAACATGTTTGAATGGCTGCAGTCCGAATTTTCCGTTGATTGAAGAATGGTGGATTATTTGTTTATTACATCTTTTAATACAGTGATTCATTAAATCTTTTTGAACAGTTATTATTTCATTTAGAATTTTGCCTGCAAATAATTGGAATTTCTAAAAAAAAATCTTTGTAAATACATACTCTTTATATTGTTGTACATTTTCCCAAATTATTCATTAATTTAAGTTCGGTAAATTTTATGTTTTGGACGTCCACAACGGGATGGGGGGGTCAAGTCAAAAGTGGACAGGGGGGGGGGTAAAAAATAGCAAAAAAATTGGTGGACGTCTTTCATGGATGGCCCCTTTTCTGATGTTTTCACAGCATTTTTTTAACCCGATCCCACTGTTCATTTATGTTTTCCCTGTTTCCTCCTGTGATGCTTCTACTTGTTACATCATTTTTGGAAAGTTTTTGGTATTTATTTTCTCTTTGATTTTGGCCATTGTGAATAATGCTTATTCTCTGCTTATATTTAACCCTTACAAGTAGATGGTCAGAGTCTGCATCTGCTTCTTACATCTAGTATGTCTGATCCTTATATTTTTTTAATGGAAACTTGGTGCTGCTAACTGACATCTCTTTTATTGAAGCAAAGTCTATGAGTCGGATCCCATTGTCATTGGATTCTTTATGCAGACTTTACCCTGCCAATAGTTGGCATTGAAGTCGTCACACACTATTTTAATATCATGTCGTGGTGCCTCTTTGTATATCTTTTCCAGTGTCTCATAAAAGGATTCTTTTCCCCAACCTTCCATATCTTTGATGGGAGCATGAACGTTAATAAATGTTAGATTAAGCATTTTTCCTCGCAAAGAGCACAATCTTTCATTCTCAGATCTACTGCAGTTGGGAAAAATAAAAGCATCAGTTCTGAGTGGAATGAAGTTTAGCGATTGCCAGAGTTACAGGGATGGATGGGACAAGACCATAAAAATAATGACTGTTACATTGTTAGATAATAATACTAGCAGGCTACGGTGACCATGGTGACTGTCATGAAATTTTTCAGATATAATTAAAAGGTTACCCTCTAAATCAGCGGTTCTCAACCTGTGGGTCCAGACCTCCTTGCGTGACCCTTTCATGGGGGTCGCCTAAGACCATTGGAAAACATGCCAATGGTCTTAGAAACCGATTGATTTGGTCCAGCTAAAAAAACAGAAATGTCAGAAATTTTCCCTATGATCGGAGATGAATTTGTTTCGAAGCTGAGTGCAATTTCCGTATCTAACGACACTGTCCGTAGAAAAAACAGATGACATGTCTGTTGATATTTTTGATCAGGTAATCCAGGAAATTAAATCTGCTCCACTTTCAATATTTAGTATCCAGCTTGATGAATCTACAGACGTTGCAAACTGTTGACAGTTACTAATTTATGTGAGGAATATTAATGATGGTGACTTTAAGATGAGTTTCTTTTCTGCACGTGATGTAGTTGGTTTATTTCTGAAAGATCATACATCTTTTGGAAAAGGTTTGGGTTGTTTGCAAAGATGGTGCTCCAGCTATGCTAGGATATCGATATGGATTCAACGTCTAATACTGAATGAGTCACAAAAAGTCATCGGGACTTACTGATTGATTAATCGGCAAATATTAAATATGAATAATCAGGTAAGAAAGAAACAATCTAAGCCTTGGCACTGATGTTGGCTTTTAGCACACTGTCGCAAAATGTAGCAAAGTAGTTTACTGTTGTTAAATTAAGACTGTTACCCATGCTACATCATGTTTCAAGACAAAATTTCATTTCTTTGTAATCAGAAATTAATATTTCACAATATATTTTTTTTGGTGATTAATGCTTAAATTATGTTCAATTTGTAACAATGAAAATGAATTCTGCATATCAGACATTTACATTACGAATCATAACAGTTATGAAGTAACAATGAAAATAATTTTATATTTGGGTCTTGCCACAACATAGGGAACTTTGTAAAGGGGTCGCGGCATTAGAGAGGTTGAGAACCACTGCTCTAAATAATAATATTTTTTTACAATGACTATGAAATTTGATTCATCTTTTAATTTGATAAATACAGGTAACAATGACTATTGCTCGTTTCATTATATTTAATAAAATCTTAAATAATTACTATTGCTCATTTTATACTTTCTATTTTTGTTTAAGCCCAAGTTTTCACTAAAGTAGTATAGTCGACCATTTGTTATGCTGGTAAAGGTATTTTTTTCCATTTATTTTGCTGCATTAATGTTGAACATTTCCTATACATTTACTATTTGCTATACCCAGGTGGCCAAACTTATCACACTCATTCATTTATACTAAAATTTCACATACCTTATTGTCCAAAGTTGTCATTTAATGGATTGATTTCAACGAGATTGAAGATCATTAGAACATGTCTCGTTGAGGTGTGGTTTCTCTAGACTATTCATCTTGTGATTGCTCTTGAATATTCATTCCTGTTGAAGAATGATTACAGCTCACGATGAAGGAAGTATCAGGGAGGGGGCAGATTTTATTGATAAAAAGAAAAGGGGGCGCTTTAAAGTGAACCTTGTCCCCGGGCGCCAAACATCCTCACTACGCCTCTGATTAGTATCATTTCAAACTCTTTTTACCCATCCAAATTTACTTCACATTTAACACACTAGCACAGTGGTTCTCAAACTTATTCAAATAAAGTTAAACTTTAAGCTAAGGAGGGCTGTTAGTTTTGACCAATGATTATAATTATTGTTAAGATATTGTACATCCCCCCACCACTACAGCAGTTCTTCACAACAATTTTTGCCCCACTTATCTGAACACACAAAAAGGTTTCATATCACCACCTCCCATATTCCCTCATAGAAAAAGCATTAAAAAAGTATCGGGTATTTCAAATTTGAGGCATGCTAAGGCCTCAGTAAAGTGTAGTGACCTTGAAAAAGTGTCCCATCTAACATTAATTAAATGCCCCCCCCCCCAAATTTCCAAACCCTTTTCAAACAGTAAATAAGTTTTGTTAAGATTTTTCATTTCTACTCAACTAATACTGTGATATCTACTTCTTACCCCTATTATTAGCTTTCTTCATGGTAGTATAAAATTCGTAAATGGTTATAGAAAATAGAAAGCATTATTTATTTGTTTTAACTTAAACTAATTTGTATTTATAAAATTATTGTTATATTATTATTTTTCAGTTAGCCCAATGTCAAATGTAAACAATGCTGTATCCATGGATATTATTTTGTAGACAATCAGCTGAGTTCCCTTTTCAATGAAAAGTTGAATTAAAAGTAATTGAGGCAGATTGTTTTCTATTTTGATGTCTTTTTATTTAGATTGTAAATTTTGTGTTTGAGCTAAATTAATTAAATTTAAATATATTTTGACAGCATCTATGATGGGCAGATGTCGATGAGTATGATTATGATGACAATGACTGTGGGACTCAAAGTGGATTTGTGCATTTAGACCAGACATAAAAAGCATACTGCTTACTAATGAATGTTTAAACAAGAGAGATATAAGGAGATTTCAAAAGCAAATCGACTTTTTCAAACTCTAATTTACTGCAAATTGGGTTGCATATATTTGTTAGTACGCAATGTGCAGGACAATGAACCAAAGAAACTTTCTGTTTTATAAAATTTGTATAGCTTCATTGAAGAGTTTTATTCACTAAGAGGATTTATTAAGAATACAGTACTTATTTAAGTACTTATTTTACAAGACTGTGGTCCAGGGAATCCTTATTTGATCAAATATGACTAAGGACAGATTCATGGCCATACTGAGTTTCCAAAAAGTTTCTGACACTGAAAATAAAGGAGACAAGCTGTGCGAAATTGGGAGACTCTTAAGTTCCTTAATGCAAAATAAAAAGAACTGATGATGCCACCATCATTGGCTTACTATCTGAAGGAGAAGGCTTATACCGCAACTTAGTAACAAGCTCTATCAATTGGTGCGATGAACATTTTCTCCCGCTGAATGTCCCAGAAACAAAGGAAAGGTTGTTGATTTCAAGAGGGAGGAACACCAGATTACATATCTCGACATAAAAATCAAAGTGGAGAGAAAGTAGATGCATATAAGTACTTAGGTGTCACCATTAATAATAAGCTAACATGGCAGGAGCACGGCCAAATGCTGTATATTCAGAAAGACTCACCTTCCTAAAAAAACTGTACAATTTCGGCGTAAACTTATTCTACAGTTCAACAATTGGAAGCCTGCTCAATTTCAGTATTATCTGCTGGTGTGGGAATTCAATGTCTGATATTAAACACCACATAAACCAACTTATCAAGAAAGCTAGGAACATAACACAAACTAAACATCTTTCACTGGAAGAACTATTTGAAGAAAGATGTTATTGTAAAAT
>CAXITT010000070.1:1095170-1163466 GCA_964033795.1 Lymnaea stagnalis
TTGGCGCTGCGAGCAGGGTCAATTTACACTACTACAGTGTTTTGGCGTTGTCACCTAAGTCAACCCTAAACCACCACACTACTACAGTTTTTGGCGCTGCGAGCAGGGTCAATTTACACTACTACAGTGTTTTGGCGTTGTCACCTAAGTCAACCCTAAACCACCACACTACTACACCAAGTGTGATAAATCAAGCATCAAGTTAAAATGTAAAAAAATAAAACGAAAAAATTTTATTTTTAAATTAGTGGCATACGTAATGAATAGAATAAAAAGGACTGGATTTACCTGAAGTAAAATGTTGACCAGTCATTGCCCTGGCATGTCAAGATTCCCCGTGCACATTCATCATAAGAGCAGCTGTGAATTCTGGCAGTGATGGGGGTCTTCAAGTGATCTCTGTGAAAACAACAACTTTAACCTGGAAGTAAAATAATACATCAATTAGTAGAAGACAGAAACTTTATTATATTAGAGTGCAAGCTTGCATTAATTTGAAGACAATGTCCTATGAACAATTTTAACCTGAAAGTTACCATCATAAAAAGTACCAAAAAAATTAATCACACACTTGGTGCAATCATTGCTTTTACACCAGCCATGTTTGCATGGGTTTTTCGACAAAAAATTCCTGGTTCTCTAAGGGAAAGTTGAATAGCTTTGTTTATTTCATCTATTAAATAGTTAAAGTCCAACCACTATTGGAATTAGGGAGGTGATGTTAAATGAACAAAAGAAAACCTTCAAAATGGTCACGTCAAGCTCAGCGCAAGATTTTAACTACAACTGCATTACAGTAGTGAATCTTTAAAAATTTAAATAAGATTTTTTGTCACAGATCAATAGTAATATAATTCTAACCTGCAAGATGTAACTCTTGATTATTACTACTATGATTTTTAAAAAAAAAATGTATGCTATAGAGACAGATGAATCTAAATATAAGAAGCAATCAATCTAAATAGCTCTTTTGCTTTTTTTTAATTATTTCTTTTACAGCAAAAATGCACTCAATATGTCAGAAGGAAATTTAGATTTTTTAGGGATTTATATCTAATTTTAACTAAATTAGGAATGTGCAAGACTTTACCCTAACCTAATCAGTGAAACTAACCCTTCCAATACGGTCTTTTGATATTTTTTTACATGCACTTGCATTTATCTTTATATAAAGTGGATTCAAGGGATCAAGATACTAATATTTATTATTGGAAGGGGGATTAGGATGATGCTAGGTGTTAAGAGAAAATGTAAAGATATGTGTTTATTATGGCATGTAATTGACTAGGACAGAGGCTCCCAGACTGTGTCCTGCTACAACCTGAAGTGTTAAAAAATTAATGGACTTAATAAAAGCCAATTATAATTAAGTTGGTATTTTTCACTAGTTCTCCAACCTACTTGGTACTCTGTACTTATTAAAGTAGCAGTTGGTTTTGTGCAGCGTCTATGCTGTATCAATTAAATATTGTTTTGATAAAGTCAAGTTAATGAGGTATGTCTACAGTATAAGGTTTCAAAAATGGATTAGATTGTTTATTTGAAATTCATGTACTAGCAACATTGCTGGTAGGAGAGCTGGTCACCCGAAAGCTTTTTCGTTAACCCTCTTGGGACGTAACCCTCTTGATCTCTCGCTGACTAGCAGTGAATCTGACACTGACGAAAACAATCAGGAAAGCAATGAAGACAATCAAAATGATGTTTATGATAATGTTGTGAATCCTTGGATTAGGATTAGTGGTTCTGAATTGGATAGAGATGATCCCTACGAATTTTTAGAAAAAAAATAGAGCCTTTAAATATGCCTCATGGGATAAGCACCCCATTTGAGAGCTTATGCTAATTTTTACACAATATATCATTAAAATGTTTGTGAGAGAGAATAATAATAATAACTAATAAGTATGCAGACAACTTTCTCAGTAACACCCAGCTCAAATAAACCATATTTGGGTGCACAATGGTGAAAAGGACAGCTCTGTCTAAAGTGGGAAAGCAACCGAAAAGTACCCTGAGGGCAGGAAAAGGAGTAGAACTCTGTGCCAGGGGTGTCTCAAGGGCCTCATTTCCCAAAACACGTGTTAGGATCCATTCATGCTTCATCCATCAAAAAATTCACATAATTTAATAATTTACACCGGTAACTCATGTTTATTCTCAGTCGAAATCGACGAGTCTGTTTACATGCAGGAAAAATCATGTCTGGCGAGTTTTGCCACAACAATGGGTCTTTGGAGGCATTTGTCAGGAGATTAGTGAGTGTTTCATGTTTTGTGTACAAGATAGATCAGCAGCTACACATCACACTTATGCAGATAATCACAGCACACATCCTGCTGGGCACAACAGTCATATCAGATCAATGGAGAGCATATAAATATAATTCATAAGCCTACGCTCATTACATTTTTATATGTCTGCGTATATCACTGTTTCATGGTAGTATTAGTAGTACTAGTAAGTAGGCCTAGTGATAATGACACTGTATTATTATACTAAATCTAGCTCAACCTTCGCTCGAACACCTAAAACTAGCTAAAACTATTTAATATAAATTAAATTATACAATAATTAATTCAACTTACCTTTTTAAAGCAAGAAAATAAGTTCAAATTTGAATTTATTTGAAGACTGCAAAGCGTATTTTTTTTCTTCATAATACACAAAATCTCTGCCCCCAAGAACAAGTGATCCAAGTCCAAGTAACTAGAGAAAGCCAGACTAGCACCAACTTCACCGCAAGCCTCAGCACTAGCCTCACCGCAAACTTCGGCACCAGCCTCACCGTCAGCTTCGGCACCAGCCTCACTGCCAGCTTCGGCACCAGCCTCACTGCCAGCTTCGGCACCAGCCTCACTGCCAGCTTCGGCACCAGCCTCACTGCGTCGAAGCCGTGGTCGGAGTGACGGTCGAAGGGCACCAGCCTCACTGCCAGCTTCGGCACCAGCCTCACTGCCAGCTTCGGCACCAGCCTCACTGCCAGCTTCGGCACCAGCCTCACTGCCAGCTTCGGCACCAGCCTCACTGCCAGCTTCGGCACCAGCCTCACTGCCAGCTTCGGCACCAGCCTCACTGCCAGCTTCAATATCTGAAGAATCGATGGCATCGTATGCTTCGAAGAACAAACTTCTTGCTTTGGAATATCAATCATACCGTAGGCTTCTCTGCCTCATCTATCATGCAGATAGATGCCCTCCAGCCCATTTTTCAAACGTTTTCATGCCCAGTATGCAAGTAGGACACTTCAAGGTTCACAGTGATGAAAATAACTTTATAGACTAGCGTTATTTTTAAAAGTCGTATGTAATGTATGTGACGTTGTCATCCCATCATCTGACATGTTAGTTGTATGCAAAGGCAACATTTTTTATGTCAGCAAAAGAGCTGTGACAGCATCATTAGTGACTGGATTGTGGCATGCTGGTATGGGGAAGTTTTTCCAAATAATGGATGTACCAAACATTCACCAAAAGACAATCGACCAGAATGATACACTACCACCCTGCATCAATCACTACCAATCTACAAGGATAAGTTGCAGAGGTAGTAGACATTGATGATGGTCCTTTGATGGGAGTTGGCTCACCCAGGAGGGAAAGTGTTATATCTACATACCTCACACTCACATGATAGAAAATTTTTCCAGAATTTTTTATATAATCATGTTATTTACGACAAGGGGTTGCTTTTAAAAACATGACTTTTATTATTTTCTATCATTTATATCTGTGTTTTTATATAGTTTTTACATTTATGAATAGTATATGTACATGGTATATGCATCCAATATTGTTCAATAAGTAGTCCTAATTTAAAAAAAAAATATTTTGTTTTTCTCAACTTTGCGTTTTTTCAGATTTTTAGGAATGCCAAATGCATCACGAGGAAAAGTATTAAAGCTACAGGCTTCAAACTTTTCATGCTTTTTACCATTGATATTATCTACATAATAACACCTCCTTCTTTTAGATCTTTCAAGCAGAGATTTAAAAATTATTTTTATTATTATTATAATTTTATTTGGGATGGGGGGGTTGTTATTTTGAAAACATGACTTTATTAATTTTATGTGTTTTATATCTGTGTTTTTTATTGTTTTTTAATTTATGAATGGTTCATGTACATGGTATATACATCCTACATTGTTCAAGTAGTCTTTAATTTAAAAAAAAAATATTTTTCGTTTTTCACAACTTTGCGTTTTTTAGATTTTTCATGGACGCGAAATGTATCAGGAAGAAAAGTATTACAGATACAGGCTTCAAACTTTCCATGCTTCTTACCATTGATATTATCTACATAATAACACCTCCTTCTATAAGATCTGTCCAGAAGAAATTTTAAAATTATTTTTTGTTTATTAGAATGTTTTTATTTGGGACGGGGGTTGATGTTCTGAAAACACAACTTTATTAATTTTCTATCTTTTATATCGGTGTTTTTATATTGTTTTTTCATTTATGAATGGTACATGTACATGGTGTATGCACCCTATATTGTTCAAGTAGTTTTTAAATTTAAAAAAACAACATTTTTAAACTTCTTTCGTTTTTCTCAACTTCACGTTTTTTAGATTTTTTAGGAATGCCAAATGTATCAGGAGGCAAAGTATTATAGATACAGTCTTCAAACTTTGCATGCTTCTTTTCAATGATATTGTTTACATGTTACAAGAGGCTTTTATATATATCCAGCTATAAAAGTTTTATGACATTTTTACATTTGCTACCCCTAAACATTTCACGCATTTTTATGTGACCCCACATACATGCCATTTGTAACACTTCCAATAACTGAAGTGTAATATTATTAAGCTTCTTTTGACTTGTTGTCAATGTTATTCTTAATGTGTGTTCAAAGTTTCATTATGAAATTGCAATACACATTTTTTTTTATCATTTTGCGTACAAGTCAAAATTGGTATAAAATTTTAAATTTTTTGCAATAAAAGGAAAAAAAATTTTTTTTTTAAATTAAGTGGTTTTTTGTCTTTCTGTTTGTGTATGTACTAATTATTTTTTTTTAAATTAAGAAACAGAAAAAAAATTTTGACCCATGGACCACCTTAATGTAAATTATGGTTTTTATGTCTTCAACGCAATTCTAGACGATATTGTTCAATTTTGGCCACTACAGTAGCGGAGGACCTTTAAATAGGCACTTTGATTAAAATTTCAAAACATTTTTAAAAATATAAAAACACTACAGCTGTATAGAGCCTGGAGAATAGATTACAAAAACACCAAGATCAACTTTCTAGCTCAAGTCTCAAGTGGTTTAAAAGTTATGATTTTTTTAGTAGGGACCTCAAAGGCACTTTTTTACTTTTTCCTCCACATTTCGTGACCCTCAATTTGCTTTTTTTTTGAATGCCTATAACTTTATTGTAAAATGAGACAAAAATATAATATTTACAGGGAACATAGTTAAATAAGAGTACTTCTAAATAGAACCACAAAATATAAGTTAGTTTTTGTTAATATTCCGCAAAAATTATTTTAAAAATCTTTATTATTTTCCTATTAAAAATATATAAAATATGCTGACTCGTCACTTATTCGTAATTAATTAATTAATTATGTATAAATATTTTTTTTCGATTTCCCAAAATTCATAATAATAAAATATTCTTAAGATATTAATTTCAAATTTTCTGTGGAATTGTTTAAAATTTATAAGTATATACTAAGAATAAAGGGATTATTTGTTTCAATAAGTTAAAATTGACTATTAAACTTTTTATTTAACCATTTTCTATATAATGTATTTTAGTCCCATACCATATGAATGTGTGAATATGACAAAAAATAGTATGTCATTTATTTTAAGTTAGCAAAGTTTTTTCACAGATCAACATTTATTATTAGAATCAACTTTAGCTGTTGATAGAATTTTAAATAAGTTCTAGTTATTTGCTTGAGGTAATTACAATGTTTTAATATTAAATTTTAGTAATATCTCATGTAATTCTTGGAATTTTGTGGCAGAAAGTGTTTTTTTTTCTTTGAGAATACTGGGGATTATATAATAATTCTCTTTTGGAATAGTGTGATATGCGATTAAATATAATATAGGATATTTCAATACCAAAGGTAAGTGAATATTTTTTGTACACTTTTACTTAATTTATGCCTTAAGAATCACCATATATATAATTACATATGAATAATGGGTCCTACAAATAACTATTGGGGGGGGTTTGGTGGGGGGGGGGAGGAGGAGGAGGGGGGATAGGCCTACACTTATAATAGTAATACTATTCTAGGCCTCTATATATACATACACACATATATATAATTATATATGTATATATATTATATGTATATATATTATATAGTTAATAGTATACATATAACAGTATATAAAACTAATAGTTAACTATTAATTGTAATTAATTAGGCTTTTTTAACCTAATATCCCTCAATAAAAGCATCAAATCATATTAAAAATATGTATTTGTTTTATTAATTATTTTATTTTTATTTCTAAATAAGTTATTAGGGGGTAATAAGCTGGATTTCCAGAGTAAATCAGGTTATTTACCATAGCAACGAATATTAATGATAATAGGTAATTTTGGGACACACGTGACTAAAATTTCCGAGGAAATTTCTGACCAAACTGATGGTCCTAAATTAACAGGTCTTGGATATGTTCTAGTTAATGCCATTATTTATAAAGTCCTTGAAATTCAATGAAAGGTTCCTTTCCACAAAAAAAATATGAATGAGTAAAAATTGCGTTATTTTACCTTCAATTTTCAAAGTGAAGCCCCAAAATTTTGTGGGGGACTCAAGTGTCTAATCATAACACAACATGTCTACTCTAAGTTGTGGGCGGAAATAGAATTAACATGCTGGGCTACATATAGTTAAAAAGTCGTAAACAACGCGACTCTCGGTAAATTAAAAAGTGGAGGTCGCCATTTTGACAACGAAATCACGATACCCGGTTTTCGGCACTTCCCGGATCTTACCGAAATACCTACTTTAAAGAAGTATGTTTTTATTCAAAATAACAATTGTTTTATTGGAAGTGTGAAATTTGAAATAATGTATAATAATTTTTGAATAAAAAGTTTTTTAGGCTAATTCAGTTTGATTAGGTTTAGGGATACATTTTAGGGTTCATGTTAGGTTTAGGGATACATTTAGGGTTCAGGTTAGTTTAGGGATACATTTATCATTTAGGACATAAGTTCGTGGGTCACGATAACCAAGATGGCGGCCGCGGGTTGATCTCTCCGAATTGTTTTTAGCCATTTTTTTTATTCAAAAGAACATTAATTGCTTTATGGGAAAAGTGAATAATAATAATTTTTGCGGTGAATTAAAATTGAAGTACCCACTTCTGATACCGGGTCCGATAAGACAGTACCGGTAGCCGATTTGCCGCCAAAAAAAAAAAAAGCAACTTTGATCTTGAATCATGTTTGATGTCATGTTAATGATTATAGAACTATATTTAAAATAGAATTTAAAAATACAATAAAATTATAAACATAAACGTATTCTTACTTGCTTTTAGATGTACGCACATTGTTCTTGTTTTTTCAACGCGACGTGAAATTCTTCAAAATGTGGCACATTTCTCGATTGATAATAATGGCTCTAAGATGGCTAACCAACAGGAAGTATCCGTCATAACTATCACGTGACCAACCGAATAATCTAAAGCCCTCACGTGACCAGCCGGATCCGAATAGCCAGTTGCTGCTATAGGTACCCGGGTACCTATAGCCACTCCGTTTGTTTAATAACGAAATAAACGAACTTAGAGGGTTTTGATTTTAAAAACTAGTAAAATGTTGTGGAAATAGCACTTCATAGATGAGCCAAGGGGACTAACTCATTTTTTTTCAAAAAATCGACTTAGCAGGGTTTGCAATTGGACTCCTCAATTAGTTTAAATTTTCTTTTTAAAATTGGATGGTAAAGGTACAGTTAGTTAAAAAAAATTTGATGTATAATACTAATTTTTAAATGTATTTGTGAAAATTGGATGGTATTAGGTATTGTTAGTATTAAGTTTTAGTGGTTTGTTAAAATTTGATGGTATATTAAGTTAAAAGTTTTTTGTGGTTTTTTGAAAACTGGATGGTGCCAATAGTTGCATAAGTGTCTTGTTGTCTAGAGGTATCATTATTAACACTGTCACTATACACATATTGATAAATTATACTAAAAGATGACAAAGTCTTTCTTGATTATTATTAATCAGCGTTTATTGCATTCTACTCTAATCTAACACAGGTTCTCTCATTAGTAATATGAGTTCTGATAAAAAACTTAGTCAGTGGCAACAATACCCCATTCAGCGTTCCTACTCCCTCACTCTCCCCTGCACTACTAATCTTTAAGTATACCCCTTCATTTATTGTATCCCTACGCTCATAGTCCAGTCCACATTCAGGAACACCAACTCTCGGTTCTCATTCATAACGAAGGAGCATCCGCACACAACAGACTCTCAAGGATTCTAACACCTTGACAGATGGTGTAAATAGTTTAAAGTTTTAGTCGTTTGTGAAAATCATTTAAAAAAAATTAATTTAAAGCAGTGGTTCTCAACCTTTCTAGTGCCGCGACCCCTTAATACTGTTTCTCTTGTCTTTCAGATGGTCTTAGGCGACCCCTGGAAAAGGGTCCCCGTGACCTCCAAAGGGGTCGTGACCCACAGGTTGCGAACCGCTGATTTAAAGTTTCTACTTTATTACAAATGTAAGGCTTAAATAGTGAAATAGTTATTTCATTGTGTGACAGTAATTAATATAACAGCACAACGAAACACAATATATGTTACAATAAGGGTAAAGGCTACTTGAATTGACTTGGCCAACAAATGACACATACTTGTTTGTCTCACTAAAAATTCTAATCTAAAAGTATTGATCAGCTTTTTAATAGTTGAACATTTTCATATTTTGAATCATACTGGGGGCTAAAATAGTGCAACAGCTTAGATCCGTTTTTAGTAAATCTTTTTGCTTTGGTTAGCTACCATTGTGAGTCCATTGAATCCAACTATGTTGAGGAGACCCACTATATCTTTCTCACAGACCCCTGATGTATTGCTCACAGACCCCTGATGTCTTTCTCACCGTACCCTGATGTCTTTCTCACAGACCCCTGATGTCTTTCTCACAGACCCCTGATGTCTTTCTCACAGACCCCTGATGTCTTGCTCACAGACCCCTGATGTCTTTCTCACAGACCCCTGATTTATTGCTCACAGACCTCTCATGTCTTGCTCACAGACCTCTCATGTCTTGCTCACAGACCTCTCATGTCTTGCTCACAGACCCCTGATGTATTGCTCACAGACCCCTCAGGTCTTGCTCACAGACCGCTCATGTCTTTCTTATAGACCCCTAATGTCTTTCACACAGACCCCTGATGTCTTTCTCACAGACCCCTGATGTCTTGCTCACAGACCCCTGATGTCTCTCTCATAGACCCCTGATGTCTTGCTCACAGTTCCCTGCTGTTTTTCTCACAGACTCAGATGTCTTTTAAGCTAAGTTGAGGACACATTTCATGGCAGATTGATGTAAGATAAATTATTTTGTGGTTCGGGTTGGGGAATGAGGTTGAATGGCTGGGTTTTTAATGTAAACAATTTAATATGACAGTTTCAATTACAGCACTATACTTGGCACTTGACTGGCCCATTCATCTTAGCAGGTTAGGGCTAGAGCTCACTTCTGAACTAGACATTTGATTGCAGCTCTTTCATAGTAGTAGTTTCGGGGACCACTGGTCTAGAAGTCTCTAAGGGAGATGTAATTCTTGATCTTCCTGGGAATAGAATTCAACTGGTTGACCTGTCGTTGTTTCCCAGGACCAAGCGCTCGGCGGACAACACACCTTGATAAAGACAACAACGATCTAGGCACAGAAGCATGGAACAGTAACATGTCCTTGACAGGCTCCATCCCATCTGCGTCAGTGAGGGTTTGAGGGAAATCTCGGTCATGTATCCAGGACTCTGCAGACGTGTTGTAGCCGGCATAGAGCAACATGTTGACGATCTCAACATTGCCTCTGGATGCTGCTATCCAAAGCAGAGATCTGGGAGCCGGGTAAAAGAGTTCCGACTTCCAATCAAACTGTTGGTAGCTAAAACCTTGACTGCTGGCGTGCAGCTCCGTGTCTGTGTAATGGGGCAGCAAAAGCTGAATGACTGCCATATTGCCAGACACCACAGCATTGAACAAGGGTGTGGCACCAATTCTGTTAAAGTAGCACGCCTGCGCCTTGCTGTCTATCAAAAGCCTCACAAGGTCACGGTTGCCATGATATGCAGCAAAGTGGAGCGGCGTGTCAAGGTCATTGTCACAGATATTGGGGTCACATTTATAGTGGACAAGCAGTTCAGCAATGGCTTGGTGTCTGAAAATTTTTTTTTTTTAAATTGTTAAAACTAGATAATTTGACTGAAATTTGAAAAATATAACAAACGGCAATGCAATATCAAGTTGATCAGGTAGGGTCGCTAGACTCACCTTTGGAATACAGCCAGTGCTAAGGGGGTGGAGTTATAGGAGGTCAATGTGTTGATACTGGCACCATGGCCTAACAAGATCTGTACCATGAGTGTGTAGCCCCACATGCAGGCGTGGTGTAATGCGGTCCAACCATTACCATCAGCCTGGTTAGGATCTTCACCAGTGTCCAACAGATAGATGAGAATTTTGACATGTCCCAAACTAGCAGCTAGCACGAGGGCTGGTTTCGCTGGATTAGCTCTTGGGTCAGCTCCCCCTGTTAGAAGTACATGCATTATGTCCAATGATCCTAAGGAAATAGAAGAAAATAAACTTAGAATAACTCAGGGCCAAACAGCACAAGCCCTACAAGAATTCATTGATATCAACCAATGAGGGCCTTCCAGCACAATCCCTACAAGAATTCATTGATATCAACCAATGAGGGCCTTCCAGCACAATCCCTACAAGAATTATTTGATAACCAACATTTTGTTTGATCATGTGCCATGCGTCAGGGTGATCTCCCTTGAATGATTACATTTGTAATGAAATAAGACTAATAAATGAAGATCTCATTTCAGTCTGTCATATAGAAATGTTGTACAAATATTCATAGTAATAGTACTAAATATGGTTTGTTTAGGTCCGCCTATGACCTGTGATGCACCCTCCTTGCCCTGCCTCATTTTCTGTCTCGGGTTGATCCTGTAGTATAGGCCAAAACGTGCCAAAGTGTCCTCGTTTTATAGCTATTTTAATTGTTTCTATAGTATAGTAGTTACTATCCTAGTGTCTCATTTTTATTTTACTTCGTTTACATGTTTTTAATAATTGTAAAGCGCTTAAAGCTTTAAGGTAAGCGCTATATAAAAATGCCTCAATAAATAAATAAATAAATGCAATAACTAATGAGAGACTCTAGCACAAGATGAGAGACTCTAGCACAAGAGAGAACTTACGAAAAGTGCTTGATTTTTAAATCAATCAAACTGGAATAAATTTGAGTTTTATAAAAGTCTTGTCCGAGCAAATTTAAAAAAAAGTTATTTATTTGCATTAAAAATCATTGCATAAATTTTGTCAGGAAATATTCAGAGTACATGATATTGGGAAAAATAATAAAATTTGACTTAGTGCATGGCGAGTCAAACAGTTCAATCTTGTATTCTGTCACTAGCCAAAGGATAATTAAACATTCAAAAGGTTTAAAAGCACTAACTTGCCAAATCCCCAATCCCCAACAAACAAAAAAATAATTTAAAAACAACAATGAGCAACGAAACTCAATTTTTCAGTAACAACTATTGTAAGACTAAAGTCCTGACAGCAGTAACCTCTACTAACCATTTCTGAGAGCTAAAGTCAGAGCAGATTCTCCATCAGAGTTGAGTTTATTGAGAGGAACATTGGCAGTGATAAACTCCTGCACCACCTGATGACTGGACTGAACAGCTAAAAGCAAGGGCTCAACTCCATCTAGTGTAGGAATAGAGTAATCTGCTCCCGCCCCTAACAGCATCCTTACCAAACGTGCATTGTTCATTCTTACAGCAATAATTAAAGGAGTTTCCTTACGAAAGTTGGTCTGTAAGAAAAAAATAGTAAAATTTCAAAATTTCCCATAAAACTAATTGGATTTTCAAAAACCTTTGAAAAGAGATGGAATTAATTTCTCTGAAAATCTTTTTCTACCTATCTTAATAATATAGGGCTAATTGCATTATACACAATCATAATCCATAAAAAATATGTCTCCTATTTTGTAATGTTAAATTTGTTATGTGTGGTTTGAGCCATCTAGTTAAGTCACTGGGTAACTTTGAGTAGCACATACCTATTATGGGATGTTAGCACGTAGCTATTGTGGCATGCCAGCACATAGCTTTTGTGGAATTCCAGCACATAGCTATTGTGGAATGCTAGCACATAGCTGTTGTGGCATGCTAGCACATAGCTATTGTAGCATGCTAGCACATAGCTATTGTAGCATGCTAGCACATAGCTATTGTAGCATGCTAGCACATAGATTCTGTGGCATGCTGGCACATAGATTTTATGGCATGCTAGCACAAAGTTATTGTGGCATGCTAGCATGTAGCTATTGTGCCAGTGCTAATGTGTGTCTATATTGTGGAATGCTAGCATGTTACTATTGAGGCATGATATAAATTTTTAACAATGATAATTTTAATATAATAACTCTTACGGTTAGAAAGGTATGAAAGAACTGCAACACAATAAAACAAACTTTGGTTAGTATTATTGAATTATTGTTTGATAAGATCTAATAAAAGACTCACAGTATTTAAGTCTATACCAGGTGTCTGGCTGAGAATATCAACTATGTGAAACTTTTCTGCTAACATTGCGTCTATGAGCGGGGTGTGCAGTTCACTTTTAGCTTTAATATTCATATCAATCAGTGGATGAGCACACAACCAGCTGACCAAATGACCTATGCAATGGAATGGTCAAAAATAGTTACATAACACAGTGATTTTTTTTCAAAACTCACATCTGCCGATCATTATCAGCTCACATAATTTTTTTGTGGTCCATGAAGAATTATTGATGCTCAACACATACTAAGCCTGAATAGGGTAGCTGATTATAGCTGGATCATTTAGATTAGAATTCTGGCTATGGATTGGTCCAAGTGGAGAGATGAGACCAGAGCCCTCCATAGTCTGTAATGCCAATGATGATTATTATTGTAGGCTTTTCAGTTAAAAAAAACATTAAGAACAAACTTCATATTATGTAATTAGACCACTATGTAAATATGTAATACAAGAGTGCAAGTGATATTGAAGTTATAAGTCATCTGAAGACAGTATCTCCAATCGAACAAGCAAAGTAACTCAGTGATAGAGGAAGGATGTGAGAGCATTTTATCCCACCAGATTTTGCACATATGAGCTGTCATACCAACATATTATCAATGAACTAAACCCAGATTGTCTTCCCCCTCCTAATGTTATAGATAATAGACCTCCAACTAAACTCACATCACATCATTAAAACTCTTTTTAAACGTTTTCATCAATACACCAACTGGCACGAAACTTAACTAATGCATCTAAAAATAAACCATAGCTCAGTTCAAATTTCTATCTATTTATATCTCTGATACCAAAAATGTGTGTCACTATTTATTACTGAATGATGGCAATGCCTAACAGTGGTGACGAAATTCTGGATAGACCAATCCTGGTCATGAAGACAAATGCTTCCACGAAACAACTTGAACTCACCTTTAGTTTGCATGACAGCAAGAGAAAGACAACTGAAATGATACAATGATGTGACAGCATTGATCTCCAGCTGGGCAGTGTCGACAAGAACTTTTACCATTTCCAGACAGCCCAAGACAGAAGCCACATGAAGCCATGTTTTAGATGCAACCCTCACGTAGCTGGTATCATTCGTAGGTAGGGTTTTAAAACATTTACAAAATCCTTGGGCCAAGGTTTGAAGAAATGGATCGAGACATTCCTCCTCCGTGTCTTCAACAATGGTAGGGTGCTGCTCAAAAAATCTGCCACAGGAGCAAGTGGGGGTGACAGCTGGTGGACAGAGACAAATAGTAGTATCAAGAGGAGAATAATAACATCAAATGAAGTAGATGACAACCCAGTTTGAATGTTTTAACAGACAACTATGTAATTATAAAAAAATAAAAGTGTCTAAATAAGCAAATAATTTTACTGGCAGATATGGGCATTCCTACCACCATATTAACATAGCACACAGAAAATATTGACATAGTAATGTACAGACATACTGATGAACTGACAAACCAACATAGGAACATACCATACTCATGCAATTTTGATTAGGTAGATAAGGACACCTGCTAGACATCAGAAATATGATAAAAACAATTTAAATGTTTGAAATTGAGTGTCTTAATCCTAAGCTTGTAACTAGCAAAGAATATCGGATAAGGTTAGACATGAACAAGTCAAAGTAATCATGAATAACTGAATCAAGTAATACAGACATTGTATCTATCTGTACAGAATTTTAAATCTTGCCTCAATTTTCTAAAGGGCTTGAACATTTTAGCCCAAAGAATCTGGAACACTAATTTTACAATTTCCCCCTTTTACCTTTCTAGAGAAAAATGGTTTTGTTGTCTGTAAAATGTGTTTGAAGCTAAAAAAATCAGTTACATTTATTTTTGAGATAATGACATAGATAATAATTTTTTAAATCTATGTATTTAAGTAGAAAATATAATCAGCATATGATGGGCCAAACCTTTGGTAAAAGTATACTCAACATCACTCTTCTGTAATTTGAGAACATATGACTTATTAACCCATTTGATGAGAGTGACTTGAGCTGAAAAAATGGGGATAGTTTATGTTAGAAAATAGAATTGAGCTAGGTTTATACTCCAGATTTAAAAGGCATTAGATCGTGAGTGTGAACAAGTAAGAAGAGGTGAAGAGTTTATTTTTTAATGGCATAACAAAGAGCTGAATCTTTCAGTGATGTGCCTTAGAATGTGGCATGTATATGGGATAATAAATCATCATAGCAATGATCAGACAACCAGCAGTAATCTGATAACACTTTCTGTGTCAGTTGACATCTGATGCCCTTTTTGTTGCTTTTGATTGATTCTGTTAGTCATATTAATATCACTCATTGTTCATTATTATTTGTTGTGGTGTATAAGAGCCATCACAAAAAGATGACATTCAATATTGATAGTTGAAAGTAATTGGATCACCGTTATTCCTATTTTAATATTTTTGTACTTAAAGTGAAAATTCTGATAGGCTATATGAAATCAGTGAGATATTCTATGATGAAAGACTTGAGGATAGGAGTCATGTTTCTGGGATGAATGATATCCTTAATCTATATCATTAAAAAATGATTTGGAAAAAAAAAATCCCTTTTGTTGATGTTAATAATAAAAAAAAAACACTGAACTAAAGTAATCTGAACAAGACTTACTTAATGTAAGGGCTTCTTTCAGGAGGTGCTTATCTACCTCATCAAGAAATATGGGATTGTAACTGTTGCTCTGTGCACAGTCAATGAATGTCTGGTACAATTTCACCTGCTCTTGCCTCAGTTCTGACATTCTTTTAGTACCAGTATGCAGAATAATTCAGATACATTTATTAAAAATGGTCTCAGTCTTTTAAGTTCTTGGTAGATTTTTAGCTACCATATCACAAACAAACTTTAAACTTAAAAATGAAGCATTATTTTGTAATATCTAACTAGGCCAACAGTTTAAGTCTGAAAATGCAAACTGCTTGAGGAAATGGTCTTTCCAAATTGTTCATTTTCTAGATTCTCTAGAGTAGGCCTATTTTAAAAAATAATTGAAATTTACACATCTTGATTTTTGGTACACAGAACATATAATTCATTTCTGATATCCAGATTTAAAAGAAAGGCAGTGTCTACATGTCCGGCGCGCAGGACGTCTATCTCCCGCACTATTTGTCCGGCAACCAAGTCACATGACTGCCGTAACAAAGCAGCGAAAGATATCTTGTCGGGCAGCCTTGTGACGTTGACTGCGAATAATTCAAAATTATTATTAATTTTAAAATCTATTTCTCTACCAAGTAATGTACTGAGTATCTTGAATGCAAATAATAGAAAAAAACTTAAGTGAAAGTGGCTTGTAAACATTTTTTTTTAGTTTGTTATTGGAGTTTGTGTACCAGTAATCCATAAAATAAATTAAGGGCCAGTGTGGAGTAGGCAACCAATAAAAGTAAAAGATTTCATTTTGAATTGTTACAAATATTTAAAAACTTCTCATGAAACTACTGTTGCTGATGAATATGTTAATATAAATATAGTATAAAATATTTTACATTAAAATGGGAGAAAAAAAAAAACGATCCTATCCCCGGTATTGATCCTCAAATCATAATATCGTCAAGCGACCACTCTACTACTAGACCACACAAGATCTGCCAAACTGCACTTCGTTCGGAATTATAAAAACTACTAGCCGTCCGTCGGTCACGTGACATACCACCGGACGTATATCTTGCGCACTATTTGTCCGGCGCGCCGGACGTGTAGACACTTCGTAAAGAAAACACTCAGTTTTTTATTTTTCTCTGCTTTTTATGAACTAAATTTAATAAAAATTAAGTTAGTAAGTTATTATTTAGTTAGAACATATTCATTATTACCACTGTTTAGACTAAATTATAAATTAAACTGTTAAATATGTCTATGCTATAATGAATACTTAACTATAGCTAAGAAAAATGATCCAATTCTAAATCTAACACTAACAGTGACATCGTATAAAAGGGCCCCTCCATATTTGGCAGAATTTGGAACCCCCCTCCTCAATCATCACAATTTGTCAGACAATTTAGACATCTGAGACCAGGGGTCTCAAAGTCAAATTATATAGGGGCTGCAGGAGTTGTCTGAAAGAGACTGGGCCACATAGCAGCTTTGCGTACCCGGGTCCCTTTAGACTAAATCCCATTCATTTGGATGTCCTTTGTGGTAGTTTATTTTAGTTAAACTGAAGAAGTAAGTTTACAAACATGTATTCAATTATCTTTCATTTGATACCTCATTTTGTCTTACAAACCCAACAATACTATTTTGAATAGTTTTTTAATCCCAAATAGTCGCAGCCTATTATTTAAGTCTACTTTGTAATTACACTTTGGAGCACTTTGTTGTTTCTTTAAGTTGATGTTATTAACATTTTTAAAGAGAAACAGTGTAAAATAAGATTAACCTTGAATATGGAGCTATAAAAAAACAGAAAACAAACAGAACGTTAGCAGACGGTAAACAGGAAAAACTCATTTAATTTAAAGTATACATATTTCCTTTTTTTCTGGCAGTACGCCGTGCTGTGTGTGTGAGTGAGCGCGCGCGCGTACGGCGTAAGTAATAAGTACATCAGCAGTACATGCCATGCAGCAAAAGGGATGAGGAAAAAGGGGGGAAGGGGGAGATACTCTTTCTGTTTACTTTGAAATTATCATTTTGAATGAAGCGCTTAATTTTAATTATATGGTTGAACCTATCTTTAATAAAGGTTTTTTTTTATTTAAAAAAGGGTTGGGTTTTGGGGTTTTTTTTTGGGGGGGCGGGGGGGGGGGGGGGGGGGGACATTACAATAGGCCTACATTTTTGTTCCTTTTTCTTTTAAAAAAATAATTGTTTATGAACCTAAATTTTACTAAATTAAATAATAATATTGCTTACATACCATGTCCCTGTTGTTACAGACAATACATTGATCTAACTATTCAATATAAAATAGCATTGCCTTTAAGGATATGTAGAGCAAGGTGGGGGAAACACTGAAAAAAATGACCTAAAAACAAGGAACATTTTGGCAAAAAGCCATCTTCAGCAAACAGTACAAACAAAGAGTAACAAATATAAAAGTAAAAACTTCAAAGAGCTTCGTCATAAGGTATGTTTAATCAACTTTTAAAAAAATATTATTTTTTATATATTAGGCCCATACAAATAACTTAAAATTGCAAATTTGATCATTTCCTTAAAAATTAACAATGAATGAATTAATTTTTATTAAATAGTATAGTCATATTTTAATCAAGGCCTGGAAGTAAAAGTTTGATATGTTAGAACAATTGTACTATTAATATATGTGACAATGAACAAAGAGGAAGTCTGAGTTGTAATATTTGTGGGGAAAAAATTACTGAATTAATCCCCCTCCCCCATTAAACTTGCACAATTTAAATTAATTAAATTGGATGACATTTAAGTTCAGGTTTTTTATTTTAAAAATTTACGACAAAAATATAACCCTGTGCATTGTGTCATAGTATGCATTTAATGGTATCTTTTTTGTTTAAGTTATGTTTTCCATAAATGTACCGGTACAAACATTTTCAAAGGATGTTTAAAAAAAAAAAATCTTAAGTCTTGACTATGTTTGAACAATTTTCTCAATTTATTTTTCCCATTGACAGACATGGTAAAAAGACAAGAGAAAGGGAAAGTTAAAAAACAAAATGATGAATTATGCTTGCATTCAATTTTTAAAAGACAAGACCAGCAATAAAATAAAAATATGTCATCCCAACCAAAAGTTTTCTGTAGATGGTTCTTGTGTGTTTTAAAATAACTTAGTGCCTTTAGAAGCTCTTTTATGGCGGCATGAAAAAAAAGAGTAATAAAAAAAATTAAATAACAATTATTTCATTTTTAATAACTCCTGCATATAATTAGGCCTGTGAGAGTTTCATTCATGGTCTATTTAAAGTTTTCAAATTTCTATTTTCATTATTATCCTTAAATTTGAAAAACCCTTTTAAGTAATGAAATGTACAAAACTTAACAGAAGTTAAATTAAAATATTAAAAAAACTATCTGATTGAAAGTATCAACAGCACAAATATGGTGTGGCTTTGAAGAGTTTATGCATCAACATATTTATTTATGAAAACCCTTCTAATATATTATATATCAAATTTAGTTTTTATTCATGTCGATCCCAGAGCATGTAGGCTAGTCAATTTACAACAAAACTTATTTTAGGAACCATGACAAATAAATGTTACTGTATACTATTTTATCAAAGTACCCGGAAGGACTAAACATATTTAGTTTTCTTGTAACAACTTTATCCTAAAGCTCTATAAAATACTTATTTCTATAATTTATAATAATATAAAATATTTTTAAAATTCTGCACTATTTTGTAAATTGTTATCTTAAATTTGTATCTTTTGTTGAACTTGCTGAAATTTGTTATTAAAATATATCATGTCCATAAATAGTGTTGCAAATACTGTCAGGTTAGAATGAGAATCTCGTACTAAAATCTTTTGTAAAGTTATTTATGAATAATTCATATTTATTTACAATTCTTTGCATTCAAACGATAATTTATTTCCGTCAACTTATTTCTTCTTTAAACATAGTTGCAGCATCACAAATCACACAATTTAAAATTGTGGATTTTTAAATTAGTTACCCTTATACCTATAGGCCCAATTATTTTGAGAATTATGGTAATATAGACACTAAATATCTTGCAAGGTTATGACACTATCAATTATTATTATTGGACAGTGTCACAATAAATCTGATGTTACTGTTACCGGTTGGAATTGGACATTTTGAGTTAACGTATTTAAAAGAAAAAAAACAACATATATTTGACAGTAGGGTAACATCATTATCCATATGAAATAGATGACAACAGTTAATCCATAATTTTAATAATAATTTTATCACTGCACATCCATCTCAAATGAAGGCTGAGTAAACAAATAGTTTTTTTTGCTTTCAATTTTAAAACACATTTATAAAAATTAACGTATTCAAGAAAGTGAGTCCAACTGTTGACAGGATTTTAAATTGAACCAATAAACTAACATTTTTTGAAAAAATCTGACTGCTGTGTGGAATTAATTTTTAAAATGAAGGATTGCCGAATCCTCGTGCCACCTGTTCCCTGTGGATCTCAGCAAGAAGTGGTCCGTCATCAAGATTTAACTGCCAAAACAGTATATGTATATATTTAAATGTGTTAAATAATTTAATATAATTTATTATAACAGTATATAATGTGTTTAGGAATCAATCAGTTAATAATTATTTTTTATAAAAATACATAATAATATTAATATTAATTTATTACTGTGGAATAATAGATTAAACAATACATTTCTTACATGTATTTTACATTACTATTACTATTACATTATAGAAATTACTTTTATAGCATATTTGTAAGCCTGCTCAGCTTCCAGCCGTCGATTAGTCTTCAGACAAACTAAAGACAAATACGCCCACACCTCAGGATCATTATTGTTCAAAACATTTGCTTCAGAGAGGGCATCTTCTGCTTCTGACAGTTCATTCAGCTGTGATGTCAAATGATTATAAAACAATCTTAACTGTTATGATGCAACTAATACAGTAAGATAATAAAAATAAAAAATTTAAGAAATAAAGTGGGTCATTATCAGAAATTTAAATTGCACTTAAAATATTATCCATTGCTCTCTAACATTGCTGAAAATAAACTTTCATTAACTTTTCAATAATCATAATTAAAAATCGTTCTTCATGAAAGCTCACCCTGTAGCATGCTATTCCAACCCCCAACCATGATATACATGAGGGAGATCTTTTGCAAGCCTTCAGGAAAGTGTCCTTGGCATTTTGATACTGTTAATAAAGGAAACATTTATAAAGCAGATAACTGAAGGGCTACTATTATAATTTTAACTTTGGGACTTGACGTGATATGGCATGTATATGGTATCTTATTTTAAAATTAACTAAATATCCTTACAAATAAATTTATATCACCAAACATCTCAGATTTATTTTAAAATTGTGAAATCAAAAGTTCTAAATATGTGAAAACAATTAATTCATTCTATTTCTATTATTATTTTAATTCCAAATCTAATCTAATGTAATAAAAATACTTGTTTATCTACCGAGGAACAAAGAATTTTGAGATTAGCAATTTTAAATTCTGCAAAAATTATTTGCTTTTTCAAAATGCATGATTTAACCAAATGTTAGCTGTGTACTGGGTGACATCAAAATATTTACCTTCTCTTCTTGCAAGTAAATGGAGGCCAGTCTTAAGTATATGGAATGTGTTTCACTGGCATCATTTACAAATGCAAGTGTTCGCTCATAGCAGTCTCTGGCAGTTATGTGATCATTGGTTAAATATTTGACATGTCCCAGCAAGGACCATGCATCTGGGTTCTAATAATCATAAAATAATTTTAAAATTTAAAACAATGCTGAATGTTGGTATAAATTCTTAGACTAATCAGAACCACTTCTAATTCTAGTTTAGTGTTTCTAAGCCTTTTTCATGTTTTCCTATGGCTAATGATACCTAGATGGGGAAAATTACCTTACCCTAAACCACACTTAGTGAAACTAAAAAGCTATAAACTACAAAATGGTCATACTTCTATAAGCTTGAAAAAGATTAACCCTTGGATAAAATACAATTGACTCTCTTTTTTTTTCACCCTAGAAAAACTTGCCTGAAAATCTGTTTGAATGGTCTCATTGAGGGTTTGCTCTGCTTCAGCATAGTCCCCTTTCTGCAGTTTAAGTCTTGCCAAGGCTAGTTGGTAAGCGGATGTGGGACTTCCTGGAGAGGTTACAAGTTCATGACCCAGGGCTCGTTCAGTGAACTGAAATTATATTTAGATTTTGATATTGGCATAATTGACCACTTGTGTGTTTATTTTCACTATTACTACTATTACACCATTAGGAACAGAAATTAACAGTTATATTATATTTTTTAAAAACCTGCTCTCTATATCACCATTAAAAACAGAAGACTATCAGTAGTTAACACTTGGATCAATAAAAGTATATACAGCATATATTTTTGGGCGAGAAGTAAGAGTACTGAAATTCCTGCGTCTTGAATCCTGTTGCCAGAATTTAGAGCAGCAAAAGTGATCTACATGAAGAAATCTAAAGGCAGACAAAGACTGAGATGGATTCACAATGTAGAGAAGGACTTTCACCACCAGGGGGTCTGCACATGGAGGCAGAAAACCATGGATCAATCCTAATGGAAGGATGTGGTGGAGCAGGCCAGGGCCCTACATTGGACGTAGCACTACTGATGATGATGATGATGAAATCATTCATAAATAAAGGACAATATAAGGTAATAAACTCCTCAATGAGGCCCCATATATAAAATTGTGATCGAAACAAGCAACTCTTCCAAGAATCAACAATATTTTCTTGGGAAATGGGAGGGAAATCTTGTAATAATAACGCAAACATTAATTGTTGAAAATTAACTGAGCTAAAAGGAACAATCTCAGCTCACCACTTGAAATGTCTAAAAAAAAGTATTATAAATCATATCCATCAATGTGCCACTATTTGTAACTGCATTTATGTAACATTTTATATGCGGCAGTATGCCACCGATAGAAGTAAGAGAATTCACTCTCATAGTGTAACTGCTGTGGGTAACGCCAAGCATGTACACTGTACACATCCATTGTCATTTAAAGTAACACAGCTGTATACTGGGCCTTAAATTTTATGTTTTGTTATTTACACGCGTGAATGACCATCCCTGCCCCGAGGTCGACCTATGATTTGCTCGTGATGTGTTTCCCTGTGACTGTGTCCTATTTAAGGCGGGTGATTTAACCTGTGAGGGGTGAACTGAGACTTGGAGTGTGTGTAATGGATACGTCGCGTCAGCTGCCTTTGTGAGAGATTTGACTGTCTGTTCAACGGATTGGACCACAAAATAAAAGCTATAGTTCTCAGACCTGCATTTCATTGTTTTGTGTATTTAAACTGTAATAAGCCACGTCAACACATGGCTACACAGAGAAGATTTGAAGTTTTATGAAATAGAAGAGTGATGCAGAAGGCAATGATACATGCATAGAAAATTTTTATCATGACCTGATATGTGTAGCGACACCACAAAATATAACAGTTTGGATGTGGTACACCAGACAGCAAAGGATCTTGTATGTCATAAACCATAGAGCAAAGGGTCTTGGATTTCATAAACCATAGGGCAAAAGGTCCTGAATGATATAAGTACACAATAGATGAGAAGGTCTTGGATGATGTACACCACAGGGCAAAATGTCTTGGTTGATGAACATTACATGGCAAAATGTCTTGGATGATGTACCTTACAGGTCTTGTTTCATGTATATCACAGGGCCAAAGGTTTTGATATGATAAGTGCACGAGAAACAAATCATTAGACAAAATAAAATTAAAACTTGTAGAGTTAAAAATATCTTGAGCTTACAGGAGTAGCTTTAACTTCTAACAGCCAATCAACAGCTTGCATGTAAATGCTGGTTCCTTCAGGGAGGAGTGATTCCCTAGATGAGACAGTTTTACTCTCAGTTTCTGACATCACTGGCTGCACTGTACTCATAAATGTGCTCACTGGTCTTGACACAATTGGAGTTTTATTAAGGCTTGCTTTTGCGATGGAACCTGTAATTTTGAGGAAAGTAGTAACATATGTTAATTAAATGATACTGGTACTTAGACTTACTTTGAAATGATTTAATTTGAAATCCACAGCTTTCTTTCTATAAGCTGAAGTATATTCACAAAATATTTTCTTTATAAGTTTATTTGATAGTATTTTTTAACATGAACATCAAACTGAGCAGGGGGGACATAAGGAAATAATTATACAGATCACACATAATGTTCTTAATGTATAATAACTGATACTTGTTCTTCAAAATAAAATCTAAGCCAGCTTACCTCTTTTTTCTGATGAAGTAGTTTTGATAAGGTCAGGTGTTAAATTTTTGTCAACTGGACTCATAATTTTACCCTCTGTGATCATTTCCTGTTCCGAAATCTCTTGAGATTGCGCGTCTGTAGAATCTGCCATTACTTTAAACAGAGATACTTAAGATTATAGAGGGACAAGAGAAATAATTTTAGATCTGCTTTGTAAAAAAAATTATTTGTGTTAAAGGGAGTCGAGATTTACAGATTTGACTTAAGCTAGCTGTCTCTTGACTTAGGAATGACAAAACAAAATGTTTAAGTGATTTACAGTTGCAAACCATTTCAAGCAAAATACTAAAGATCACTGGTTATAGAGAATATTTAGATAGTGTTAATATTTATAAATGATTGGACAAGAATTTCTCAAATCTTACTCAACTGTCTCACTCCCCACACACAGTCAAACATACACTTAACAGGTTAAAGTATGTGGTTTCTAATAAATAATGCAGATCCTTACTTCTATTTGCCTCTTCTTCAGCTTTTCTCTTGTCTTCCTCTTCCTTAAGGGCAATCAGTTTGGCAAAGTTTAGTTTATCAGCTTCTATAAATGCCATTTCTGCACGTATCTCATTGGGAACTCCTTCATAAAACAATCCTAGGAAAGTAAGACATCAATGTTCATGTAGTCTAAATTATAAGCATTATCCATCGACCATTACTCACATCTAGTTACTAGAAAAAGTTAAAGTTGTTTTGAAGCCTACCCAACATGGTCCAAGCCAGTATACTGTTGGGATCCACACATGTGGCAGCTTCAAAGAAGGTTTCAGCAAGTTCATTCCTCTCTGTCAGCGTACACACAATGCCATATAATATCAGGCTGAAAAAGATGACCAAACACTCTTTTTTTTTTTTCCTTTCTTGAATCATGTTTTTAAAGTATCTTAAAAATATTAATTTCATTAGAAGCAGTACAGGGTATGAACATATCCTTGCCTTACATTGTGTAACTTGCAACACAAGCTTACAACACAAGCTTGTGTACATGCCAGTTTTGTAAAAAAGTCAAATTCTAAGTGCCCGTAAATAGCCAATGTGAGAAGCGTCTAAGAACCACTCATATAACAAAAAAAATTATACTAAAGCCAAGAACAAATGGCCCTGTCATATTAGCATCAGGCTTTTGCTTTTCTAGGTAATAAGAGGAGAGACTGCAATCAGGTTAGCACAATATAAAATGAGGAAAACAAAATAGGGTTAAACCTGAAAAAAGGAACGCAACAAAACAATGAACGTGCTGGCAGGAAGCCTTCATCAGCGAAAAAAACAGTAGAAAAAACTGAATAAAATAAAAAATAGCACTTAGCTTAGAAGTAGTATCCGTGGGCAGCAAATGAATTGTGGATTGCTATTCTGGCTGTTTTAAATCTAAATGTGTCAGTGTGCCACAACTTAAATATCCCTATTATCTTTCGAATGTACCGTAACTTGAATATCTCTGATATATCTGGTCCAGTAAAAATATCACTATTCACACAGTCTTGTACTAGCAAAAATGCCAAAACTGTTTATCTCCCCTTACAAGCAAAAAAAAAAAACAACAAAAAAAAACAAACAAACAAACAAAAATGCTGCTCCTCTTTGTGAGGTTCAGGTGAACTGTGCTTTGTGTATAAGTTCAAAAATTAATTTCTCTGAAATCTTAGTGAACTATGCTATAAATTATATCTTGCTGGAAAGTGGATTTTATTGTCTATACCTCGGTATCTCTGCATCTTTAAGAGGATATTTTAATATTAAACAATTAAGAATGTTTTTGAATTCATTCATGGGGGACTGAAACCCTTTCTGATTATTATATCTCAAAGACCATTTAAATATGGAATGTATCTTGGATAGCTTAGACTAAACGTGAACAAACACATATACGTCTTTAGGGTTTTGGTCCGGCTTTTTTACTTTTATTCGAGTATGATACTCCAGGATAGTCAATTTTACCAAAACTTCCCACTGTCAGTCTGCCAGAATACAGTCGATAGATAGACTTGGTCTATGTCAGACATAGTAGCTCTCCAATATGTCCAGGTGGCCATATTTACAGGGGGTGTGCAATGGGTTACTTATTTGTGGGTTAAGAAGCCACCTGAACACATTAAACTCCTCGTGTCATTCTCTGGACACTCTGTAAGTAGACTATGCTACATGCTTTTTGTACCCATGTGTTTTTAGAATGCATTTGTTAGGTGTTAGTAATGGAAGATGTTTGTTCATTACTTATATTAGGTAGTGTTTTAGTCACTTGTTGGCCCTGTCACTTTGACTCACAACAATGATATTGTAATGGTTAAACGTACTAACAGCTATATCAATATAGTTAGACATACTGCAATATGCTATGTCTTAAAGAGACAGTGCCATTGACACAACAGTATCAAACTAATGGTTGTTAAACTTTATAACATTGTAGTAGCTGTCCTGCGTTGTATGCATCTTACATGGACACCACACATGGCCGACCGTAAAATAGTAATTTCTAGACCTGTATGTTAACCCTCACTTGTTACACTGATTATGAATGTAACACAGTGAACTTGCTACAAGTTAAACCCTACTAAATGATTTCTTCTATAATTAAATAAATTGCCATTTGTATATAGTACAACAGATACTATGTGATCATCATGTATCTATATTGTTAGTTAATTAAGTATGTTTGTTTTGTAAATACAGAGAAGTTCAAACTGTTTATTGTTAGCTGTGTCACTCTATGTAATAACCTGTACTATTTGTATCTTTTCAATTATTGTCCTTTTTCTTCTGCTCTTTTCTTCTTTTTGTTGGTTTCTGTGTTGAAATTAAATGCTATAGTTCTTAAGACCTCGCTTCCTGTACTCTAAATAAATTAAAAACTATTAGCCACCAACAACTCATCACTCAACACATGGCTACTTCAAGAAAAAACATTAACAGCACTTAATTTTTAGTTTTCATACATCCAAACTAAAATTTTAAAAAATATAGACCTATCATATTTCAATTCAGTCATATGGACTTAGATTATTTACTTTTAATAATGGAACACCATGAACAATGAACTATTATTCTGCTGTGGTAAAGGCAGGCTACCCTACACACTTAGAAGGAATGCTAAATAACAGAGAAGTGAAGAGAGTGTACCACCAAAACCCCAGAGGAAAACGGCTCAATGGCAGACTTAGGTTTAGTTGGATGGATGATGTGGAAAAAGATCTACAGCAGTTGGGAATCCAAGCTTAGAAAAGAAAAGCATTATTTAGGTCTGAGTGGAAGGAAGTAGTGAGGCAGGTCGAAGCCCTACATGGGCTGTAGCGCCATAGGGATGGATGGACAGTTAGTAAGGAGGACAATACCCAGATTCCAAAGTGACAAATGAATTCTATTTTGTTAATGCAAACTGAATCATTCTACAGGCTATAAGTTGTGTTCTCAAATAATAAAGGCTATAACTTACCCATTCATATGTTTTTGGTCAATAGAAATACATTCTTTGAAACACTCCTCAGCCTGTTAAAGTCAAGGTATTAGAAAAAACTTTAAAAGTCTTAATAAATCTTACATTTTGTGAAGAAAAACAAAAGCACATCCTGCAGACAAGCCAAATTTAAAATTTAAAAAAATCTACCTGCCTCTATTATGTTTTTCAATATTTTCATTCAATTATTATATTATATTGATTTAATGTTTTCACACTGTCAAACCCAAAAATATTTTTTAAATGAAATAACATATTTTTTGCCAATATAGCCTTGTTCTTTAATTTTTTATTGAGCTTTTTTTTCCGTGAAATATTTAAGTCTGCTCTACTAGATTCTCTATTGAAAATAAAGTGAATGTAAATTTAAATTTTAGTTTAGTACATTTGATTGTGCAATCATTTAACAAATGTCAACAAAAAGAAATTTATTTCATTGATGAATGTATTTACTTCTGTGTTCCAAAAAGAAACGTAATGTTAAAAATATATGGAGCCTTGTTTTTTTGTTTTGCTAGCACCCATCTGTCAAAATGTGACGATGGTGTGGGCTTCAGAGGAGGAAATCCACAAGGCCTGGGATTATTCTTCAAGGATTATAAGCTGGTTCCCAACAGCAAATTGCCTCTCTCCACGCCGTAGGATAACCCAAGGGAACATCATTAGGATGATACAGCTTGGCACCAGTGACGGTGCAGGAGTTGTCGGAATGTTTCATTGTACCAATGTTATCCGCCTTTTGGGATTCCATCTCCGGGTATGATTTCAGAGTTTCCTTCTCTTAGATGAGTTGCCATCCAAGGTTAATGAGTCCCATCCACCCGGGGTGCTGGTGATGTTTTTGCTTGACTTGGCTCTGGCTGGAATTGAACTCCAGACCAACAACTTGAGATTTGCTCAAATGGAGCCTTGTAGTTTGAGCTTAAAAATATTTTACCTTAAATATTTTCATTGGGAGGGAGGTCCTATTTAACTACCGTAACATTTACAGACTATCTGTTCATCAATCGAATAAATCACACACTTAGAATTTTTAAAATTAATATCTCACCTTTGAAATATCATGGATATACAAATTGAAGATTCCATAATCAAACCAGCAGTCAGCATTATTTTTTTCTCTTGCAATCCGCTAGTTAGGATAAGAAAAAGCAACCACTTTAAACCAAAAAAATAGCATTATGCAAATTTGATCAATTATGCTTATAAATATTTCAAATGTTAATTTTTTTTCAAATGACAGCATTCTTCAGAATGTATCCTACAACTTTGCTATAAGAAATATGTCAAGTAGATAGTTGCCTAATTTATTTATTTCTGATTCTTTTAATTAAGTTTTGAACTGACCTCTTTATAAAAAGTTTCAGCCAAATTAAAGTTTTGATTGACTTCTGCTTCCCTGGCAAAATGTTTTAGCTGCGCAAGGTCTGTGAGAGGTTTGGGAATAGGAGGCTGGTCCTCCAAAGAAAGTACATGGCCAAGGGATACATGCATCTGGTCAATGAGGTAAACATACAGCTCTGAAAGGAATGTCTGAAATTAAATAAATAGAAACAGAACAATTATAAGCATATTATTTTATACAAATTAAACATTTTAAGTAGCATTAGCACCCTTTTTATATAAAATTAAAACATTTTCTGAGACATTTTACTATTGCTGCAGAAAAAACTTGAAAAGTAGAAACTATTAGGACGATAGGCAAGATCAATAATTAATTTTATTAATGAAAATTATGTCTAATGACTGTTTTTACAAACTGTAGTTCAATTTGTGTCATAAATTTATTTGTAAAAATTGTAACTTATGATAGCCTACTATTTTATAAAGTATAGATTCTGATTAAATTAAAATATGTAAAATTCAGTTTTTAAAAAAGGAGATTCTTAATTATGATTTAAGCATATTATTACATCATAGTTACTATAATTAAAAATAATTGACAATGTAAAATAATCTTTGATGTATTTAATATAATTTAGTAGGTAGCAGACATAGCTACTGTTTGCACATTTTCCAATTCATTAAACTATTTTTGAGGTCCCTATGTTGTGCTTTACAGACAGTTCATACTTTGATTATCATTCTATTGTAACTCCTTACCTGTAACTCCTGTCTGTCATCAAATCCAGAAGTCCTTAGGTATTTTTCTCGAACAATTTTAACCACAGAATTCTTCAGCTGTTCTTTAAAAGCAAAATATTTTCCAGATGAATTGAGTTCATAGACAAGTTTTTGCTTCCTGGTTTAGTGGACAAAAAAAAAAGTCTAATGTAAAAGAGACTAGGATCAGGTGATACCTGGAAATAAAATATTTCTAGAAATTTGAGATAAACAATATTTTTTTACCTTGCCTCCATGTCTTCAACAGATTGGGTTTCATTATCTTTAACCTGATCCCCAAATAAATCTCTGTAAATCAAAATTTTATAATTATATAGATTATTGTTATCAAATTTTCAAGGTTAAAAAAACAAATATATTATATTTTTAAAAAATGCTTATTAAAAAATTAAAATATAATGATTCTAAATTTCTTGATTCATAGATAAAAGGACTATTTAATATTATGTACTAAAATTTAAAGAATAAAAAAATTAATCAGAGAATAATTTATTATAACTTTTTAAAAGTTATTTTAAAGGCTAATGTGACACATATGAAAATCTGAACATTGATTGTTTTATTTCTTTAGATCATAATTAGCCAAATAATTAGTAAAATTAAAATATTATTATACTTTTAAAAAGCTTTAATTATGAATAAAAATAGAAATGTATACCTGAATTCCTCCAAAATAATATTAGCAACACTAGCAATTTGTGAGTGGTAGTCTTCTACAGCCTGAAGGAGAGAGAATCATCATTTCTTGAATCACTAAAATTAATCATTAAGTCATGATTGTACTAAAATTTAATCTGGTACCATAATGAAACAGCACAGCTCGTTTAACAATTTAATTTCTGTTGTTGTCATTATAAAAAAAATTTATTGTAAAGTAATTTTAAAAAAATATAAGTAGGACTACAAAAATTATTCAGCCTTGAAAATATAAAATTTCCATAAATAATGATAAAATTAATGTTAAATGTCAACAAACATATTTTCCTCTATAACCCCAAGTAAAGATAACTTAACTTACTTTCTGAGCTCCATCTGTTCTTTTAGGAAAAGCAAGCCTTGGAGGAATGAGCTCAGCTACTCTGCAAATAAAAATATACACAATTTTAATTAACATAACTTCTTAAAGCATCTAATTATATTTGCTACTTTGTTTGATTAGGACAGGGTTAGGCATTAGGTCTAAGACAAGGTCTAAGACAAGAAGATTCACTGCCTTTAACCTAATATTAGAGAGAGTTATAAAAAGCATACAAATTGACACCGGAGGAATAATAACAGGTTACTTTTTGAGGTCAACCCAAGACCCACAACCAATAGGCTCTCTCTACAACCAACCCCTTTAGTATTTTGAATATGCTGATGACATAGCACTGTTAGAGAAAAGTAGTAATGATATATCAACAACTTTTATTGAATTAGAAGATGCATTACTACAAGCAGGGATGGATGTTAACAACCAAAAAAACACAAAATAAATGACTATGTTAAGTGAAGAACCGACATATGAAACCATTAAAATTAGAAACCACACTTTTAAAAAATTAAATCAATTCAAATATCTACGTTCCTTAATAAATATAAGAAATGAATTACTAACAGAAATAACATAAAGAATATCAGTTGGTAACAAGGCATACTTCAGTAGTCACAAAATACTCAAAAGTAAAAACATAATATGGACCAACAAAGGATGAATATGGATGAAATATATGAACTAACAAAGAATTTTATAGACTATATCAGGTTCACAACTAGTTGCAGAAATAAAAAAAGGGCAGGCTGTGCTGGGAAGGACACTTAGAAAGAATGCCAAATGACAGAGGAGTGAAGAGGGTGCATCACAAAAACTCCAGAGGAAATCGACTAAAAGACAGACCTAGGCTAAGAGGGATTGATTATGTGGGAAAATATCTACAGCAGTTGGTAATACAAGCATGGAAAAGAAAAGCATCAGTTAGGAGTGAGTGGAATGATGTGATGAGGCAGGCCAAAGCCCTACATCATCCGTTGTATCACAGGAATGGATGGATGGATTTGGCATTGGGTAACTATGGCCTAAGGATAAAATCTAGCACACCGTAAGCTAAGAAAGGATTTAAAAGTTTTAATTCGCAGACTATAAAATCTGTAAAAATTAGGCCCTAAATATAAATTATTTAAAATACTTGGAAATACAATATGCAAAACTGTTAGAATTAAAATCAGGGTAGCAGTGACATCATAGAGTAAAAAATAATGGTGTTGGTGTCTTTTAAAGTTTTCGCACAGGGACGTCATCTGGGTAGGGCAGCGTGGGGAATTTGCCCCCCGCCTCCTGAATTTGCAGGTACTTGCTATGTAGTGTGGTGCCTCCAGTAATAAAAAAACTTAACAAGCCCCCCAAGGCTGAAATGAAGCTCCTAATTCCACAAACCAGATTTAAAATATCTGCGGAGGGTTTATTAAAAAATGAAGTCAACCAACCTTTTGGCCAATGCTTCTGGAGGTCGCTTTGGAACAAGTGGTTTATCCAGAGATATTTCAATCATGACATATGACTTTGCTTCAATGTACTGGACAGCATCCAGTTTCATAGATTGTTGGCTGTCTGTATCATTCATTAAATCTGATGCTTTTCCTATTATCTAAAGCAAAAATGTAAAAACATTAGAAATGTATAGAGAGAAGACTTGTAGGCCAAGATATTACAAGAAAGAAGACAAGTAGATACATAAACAAGTCAACAAACTGACAATTTCTAGGTACTTACAACGATTAAGTTCATAAATTGCCTGGATGCATTGTGTGTAAATTGAGCAATTATAATCTTATTCTGACAAAAAATTTAAAATTTTTTTTTACAAATCACAATAAAAAAATTCGATTTAAAATGATAATAATAAGAAATTTCTAGATTTATCAAATTTATGGATATGTATGACAATGATTTTAACAAAGCGATGATTTAGTACTTTTAGAAAAAAACTTTTTAACACATGTTCACATTACATCAGTGTACACCCATCACATACATGCAATTGTTACCCCTTGTAGATGTTTTAAAAAGATAACATAATAAGCCCTTATTTAAAAAAATATATATATATTTTAAAAAGTATTAATAATAGTATTCTGGTTAATCTTTTCTCAATAAAATAGTATTTCATTACATAGTTTAAATCAATATTAAAATGTTGACAATAAATTCAATCAGGTGTGGAGTACTTCAGGTGTTTGTTACAGTAATTAAAATATTGATATAACTTAAGTTGATCACAGGACTTGTCTTAAAAATCTTGTTTACAGTTGTTATACTACATTTCAATACCATTTGACAGGTATGGAGGACATTCAAAATAATATCTAAACAACAAGGATCTTCTTCCTAATAAAAACCTTTAAATAATGTTTAAAAAATGTATCAATTGTAAAACATAAGACTGCTTTGCTCCCCTTCCACAAATTAGCACTTCCTATGTAGGCACACCACAACACACAGAAATATAGAGATTAATCACACACCATAATTTATATTGCAAGCTTCTTTTTTATATTGCAAGCTCTTTTTTATATTGCAAGCTCTTTTTTATATTGCAAGCTCTTTTTTTATATTGCACTGAATATATCATTTCTCCAAATAATCTTTTGTTTGGTAAGTTCTGTCTTGTAAAAACAAAGTCACATGAAAGGCTAAGATTTATACAACTAAAACTTGACAATAATTTTTAATAATAAGAAGAAAGAATTTTTTTCTAAAGCTTTCAAGACTTTTTTTTCTTGCTTCATTGGTTGCAAAGCTTTTGTTTGATTTTATATGACGACTTTAATTATATATTACTAGCCACTACTAGGCTTACATCTTAATATATAATTATGTATGTATAAGTTGTAAATAGAGAATTTTAATGGTAATCTCTTGAATCTTGTTATGAAATTTAGATTTTCATTCAAATATTTTCAGAAGAAAAGCAAACTGTCACATTTATATCCTTTTGTTGATAATCCCCATTGAATAAACACATTAAAGTATGTATAGCATTTCTGCTGTCTCCTGATCAATATCATTAATTCTAAACAACACCAATGTTTCTAGGATTCATTCTCATAGCAGTTAAAACATGAAGTCAGTTTGAAATAAAATAATTCTGCTGATACCAATTCTTTATACAAAATTTTCCAAAGGATACAAGACAATAACAATGCCACCCATGAACTTTATTTGAAATGTTTATAGTCAAGAATAACTTTCACACTTTAAAATAGTATACATAAAATTTGCAGAAAGACAAAGGGTAAGTAATTTTGAATTAGTTTTGATTCAATTGCATAATTAATAAGTTAAGCTATTCCAAAAATCAGTAATTTAGTATGAGTTTAAATCATTTCACAATTTCTCATATGACAGTATTCATAGGAAATAAGCAGTCAAGTTTACATCTTTTATGAGGAGGATTGTCACACACATAAAAGAGACACACTTATTCATTACAAGAGCTGCAAGTTGAGACCAACTGAGTTAGACTGCAATGATTTTAGTGCAACTTTTACCTCTGCCTCACTAGATGGGGGGACCAAACTCCCTGGTCGCTGTAGAGAAAAGCTAATTATTTAAACAATGCATTTTTTTATACCTGCATACCTCAGATTTTCTGGGAAAGCATTAAATATCTGGCTATGAAGTTTTTTTTTGTTGTTGTGAATTTCTTTTTGGTAGGGGGGGGGGGAGGGGTTTGATTACATATTTTATAAAGTATGGTAATCAATTATCATACAATTTCTGCGTTAGGAGTATTTAGTGTAGCAAATAAAAAAATTTGGAAATTATTTATTTTTAAATTTCAAAACCTCATGCATGGGGAAAATAGGTTTACCTCATTCTATTGGAAAAACTCACACCAGATAAATAATAATAAGAAAATGCAACAGAACATTCATTAAAATAAATAAAACTGCATAAAGTAAATATTTTTTGGGAATGATAAGAGATTTTAATGACATATAAACAATTTAAACAATGGAAACAAAAATCTATCAATTAGAATTGCATTTTTTTTCTATAAATGTATATCCATAAATATATTAATCTTGCCTTTGAATCTATAGCACAATACCTCCCTCCCTTAATTTAGTTACACTTACTTTCTTTTGATCTTTTTTTTCTCCCTCCTTCATACTTTTCTTTGCTATAGGTGAGTTGACTGTTCTTGAGAGAACAGCTGGTGCCTGTTTTACACCATCATCACTAATCATTGTCTTTCTTTTAATCTGTAGTTCAGGATGACAGACAAATTAGGGTACAAGCTTGTTACTAAAAGGAAGGCACAACGCATTATACAAATTAGTCTTAATAAGAAGTTTAAATTGTTGCAGTTCAATATAAGTGTACATAACTTTTATTTAAAATAATAAATAATTTAATTGCATACAATTGTACAAACAGTAGTCAACTTATGTACAGTGCATTATTTTCAAATTAACTTCATTAGTTCAACTCAAGCTGACATTCATTGCATATGCATAAAAAAAATCTGTGCTAACAAATGTATCAACAAGGCTCTCTCTATGCTTACATATTGACCATACATTCACCCTTTGCATATGTGTAAATAGCTTTCTCCTAACATGGTTATGAACAACTCTCTGAACACTTACGAATATTTACATTATTTTTGAGAATAGGGAGGCTAATACAAAGACCAGTATCTTCAGAACAATTCTTTAGACTAATTATAAACAAAAATGTAATTGAGGCATTAATTAAGCTAAAGCTAAAAATCGAAAGACATTTCACCTTAAAATCTCAACAAGTGTACCATTCTCTCATAAACTTCACTCATACAATGCCCTCATCAAAAAATACCTTATCAGAGACTACATTGTCTGTGAATGCTACAACTTTGAAAGCACCTTTGATACGCTGCACTGAAAACATTTATAAACATTATTTACCAACAGTTTTTGTCACATAAAAAAAAAAAATTGTGACCCCTAAAATACACAGGTAATAATATCAGAACTTAGATGTAAAAATTATTAAGAATTTAAATAAATGTTCGTTTTTTCCCCCTTAAGTGTTCAAACTAATATTTGATCTTTATTTTCTTAATATTTTTTAAGACTCAAAAAGTTATATACATATCAATGTTTAACCAATAAAAAAAAATGGTTTCAATTTTTTTTTCTCCAGAAAACTTTACCTCCTGGGTACAGTAGTGGTGCTAGGTTTAAAAATGCCACACCATGGAAGCTGGCTGCATTTTCTTCATCCTGTAAATGAATGAAATACAAATAGTAATTTATGGAGGTATAATTTTTTGTGTGGTAATATTTCAACTAATTTAAACTGACTTATCATAAATCAGGACCTATTTTCAATGAAATTGGACTGATAACTATTTGCATGAAGTCTACATTGACGCAATGAATGCACTGTACCAACCTGCAGTCTACAATAAGACAATAGTATATGTAAATTATTAATATGCAATAACTATACAAATTTGCTGTCCACAAGTAATTTAGGGTCAGAATGAAGGGCTAGGTGGGGGTTGAGAAATGTGACATCACTTAATGCAAGAATTTAAAATAACAGAATGGTTATAAAAAGAGTAATTTTAATTAATTAATTGTTATAATTATTTGACTACTGATCATTGGCATTTAGATGTGTTACTATCAACATTAAGATCAATGTTTTAACATTATTTTAAATTCACTTACAATAATTTTATATAAATAGCTTATGATTCGAAATGATTAATAATAAAATCAAATAAAGTTTTAATCCAATTCTTATACCAGGAAAGTTTGAGAATTTCAAATATTTTAAAATCATAAGAACTATCATATTTTTGAAGAAGGTAATATTTTAAATAAATTAATTCTAAATTGAGTTTTCCATTATAACTAATGTGCTTCATATTAAATATGCATTACAAAAATTGACAATAAGTTAAATTTATTTTTTTAAATCAAGGTTTATTTCTAATCCCCAATATGGCTGTTTATGATCATTGTAAAAGTTTGTGATTGAATATGAGTCAGGTCTGACTTTGTGATGAGTGGGAGCTCCTAAACCAACCTATAAACTCACTGGTGTGTAAGAAAAAAATGTTACATTAAGTTATCACATTTACAAGTGGCATTGTCAGGTTTCAATAAATTATTAACCCCAGAATTAAGAACTTAACAAAAATGTTTTCTCATATATATAGTAGCCAATACACCTTTTTTCTTACAATAAAGGTGCAAATTACAAAAGAATAATTTAAGTAGTCAAAGAAAAACACAACTAAAAACCAACAATTAATTCAGTTTTTACCGCTGCAAATAACAATTACAAAAGAATAATTTAAGTAGTCAAGGAAAAACACAACTAAAAAAACAGTTAATTCAGTTTTTACCGCTGCAAATAACAAAGTGGCCTGGGAATTCTATCAGAAATGACATCAAATGGAATAGAGACTAAAACATATCTATAGACAATGGTCACTCATTATTTAATGTAAAAGAAAAGGTAGAAATAGATTTAAATACCAACAACCAATTTGCTTTGATCACACCTGATGACCCAAGAATTGTGTAGGGAAAATTTTTCCAAATATCTTCACCCTAAATTCTGAATATCTATTAGTGATTTTAAAACATTAAATGCAAAACATCTCAGTTTTTCTTCCCAAATAAATTTTGTGCAAAAATCATTTTAAAAAACTAATGAACATATATTTAATGTGTTATAAGTGTGAAATATAAATATAGATATTTGACATCTGTTTTAATCTTTAATGTTATTCATTGAAATAATAAAACTATAATCCTTAATTCTAAGGTGCTGAGCATTGACTTAATAGAAATTAATAATGCAAAAAATTAGATGAATGGGGAAATGTGTAGTGGATAAGGTTTTAAGAGATTTGGGAGAGGGTTGTGAGAGGGGTGGGAGAGGGTTGGGACAGAGAGAGTTGGGTCAGGAGAAGCATGTAGGGAAATTAGGTAGTTATAATTAGGTAGTTATAAGGGAGGAGTCAAGAGAGAAGTGATGAATTTTTTTTGGTGACTTGGTTCAAAGAGAGGAGTTTGAGCTTAAGTGAAATGTTTAAGTGGAGGGGTGGGTTTGGGATCAGTTTTGGAGAGGTAGTGGAAGTTTCCATAAGAGAATTGTAGATGTGGTAGTGGACTCAAGTTGAAAAATAATTTTAACTATCCCCAAAAATTGGAAACATCCATAAATCTGTTCTACATTGTTTACAATGAATAAGACTAAGCACATTGTTTTCTGTATAAACAAGACATGCTAATAATAATGCTGACAGAAAATCTACTGGTATAACTAGGCTGAGCTATTACAGTCAGAGACGCATTCCTTTATTTTTTACCTTACGTGACCAGCTCTACAAAAACAGAAGAAAAGTTAATGAGAGATACAAACAGGCTCAAAGTTTAGAAAACCAAATTTCTAGAGAAGTGAATTTCAAAGTGAGATTTAATTATCTACCTTTATTTTAGTATCAACTTTATATAGGTCATTATTTCTCATTGTGACTAATTATTTTTGTGCTGATGGTGACTTGAAGATTTGAACAAAAATGAATGTGTCTGTTATATTCCATATTCCATATTAAACTCTTGCAAAAACCTCTCATGTTTGCTTCAAAACTCAAAGATATGTGATGGTAAATCTTGATCTATAGTGTTTGAACAATAACGATAATGGCTCATATTTTACAGTTGAGAAAAATTGCCCCTGCTGACAAGAAATAAATCAAAGCAAGAGATAAACACAAAATATATTAAAACCACTTTTTATTTTGTTAACTTTCCGCTGGTTGATGTATAGTTATGAAAGCTTTAGTTTCAGTTTTTATATGTCTTTGTTATTCTTTAATCTTACCTTTTTACTTTTGCTTACTACTGGCACTGGATACCTCATGACTTCCAGTGGCCAGTAACGACATCTGCCAATTGATTCTTGAAACCTAACAATTCAAACAGATTATTGGTAATCTGGCATTTATTTGATTTCATAACTATTTCAAGATAATAATTCTCTGACAATATAAAGGCATATATTGGTCAATTATAAACGATCAAATTATTTTAATTATTTTAGAAAATTAAATTCAATTTTTTTTAAAGAAGTTACAAATGAGTTTATGGTAATTAATTAGACCATTAATTTAATATAATTTACAGTAATTATTTAACTTAAAACTTCAAATAAATAAACACAATCATTAATGGGTCATTATTTTAAAAACAGACCTTTGCGTATCACATATTTATCTTTAGGAATTGTTTCCTGCTTTCTGCTATTTTTAAATTTAGAAATCTGGAAAGCCACTGTACCAAAACATCCCAGATGAAAATTTTCTCCCCTTTCCTCTCAACTATTTTTGTCTTGGTGCCATTTTAACAAGCTGTTTTAAAAAGCTGTAATACTAAGCTGTTTAAAGTGGAGAAGCTATCATATTTTTTGACAGATATTTTCTAGTGTAAGTTAAGTGATGGCAATAAGCATGATACTATTTTAATAACAGTGGCCTAATCCACAAAATTTTTTTTTATATATTTATTAGACATTTTATTGATTTACAAAATAGTGAAAATGATCTACAAACATGACACTTTAAAGCGCAGTCTGTTGTTAATTAAGTCCTTGTCCATTGGGCATTAATTAAAAAATCCAATTCTAATTATAGTAATATGAAATAAGCTTTTGTTTATGTACAGAAAACCAATAATTCTAAATAATAATAACCAACATTGGTGTTCTGTAAACTGTAAACTAAAATATGGAATCACATGAAACCTTAAGGACATTTACAAATTTCATTTAACGTACAAAAGGCTTTCATAATATGGAATGAAGAATGTAATGAATACTAACACTTTAACAGCAGATGGGTTTAAATAACATCTTCTCTCCATGTTCCATGTGACATGGAGTTTCTCTGTTTCTGCTATAATGCGATGCTCACGGTCTTCCTTTGATTTTAAGTCTCCATCTTCTTCATCTATAGGATCACTGAATAAATAACTAGAAAGAAAATATTTAAATTAATTTGTTTTGTTAACTTTCTTGCTGACTATTTAGGTGTGTAAAATTATTATAAAATAGTAAACTATAAATACGTATAAGAATGATACTGTGTCCTAAGATTCATGAATTTTTATGGAATAATGAATTTCCTCAGTACTTTAAGATTTTAACCAAGTGGACTTAAAGGTAAGTGAAATCCTATGCAATGCATTCAGATGAAGTGTCATATTTAAATGTTATATGGTCTAAATATTTTAAGACAATTGAATGGTTCTGAATGTTAAATTTCTCTCCATAGAGATTGTCAATATTATATTCTTAATATGGAGTAAAGAATGCAATTAAGATACCATCACTTTAACAGCAGATGGGGTTAAAATATCCACTTGGCTAGCAAGCATTATGCTTTTGATCATCAAGGGTACATGCTATGTTTTTGAATTCCTTAATTAAACATCTCTGTTCTAAATAATTTTTGTATAATTTTGTCAATAAATAGTAGTCCCCAGTTTAACTAACAGTAATTAACAGTATATTTCATTATGTAAGCATTACAAAATCTGTAATCCCACCAACCAACATTAACATCTAAATGAAATGTTTATTTCACAGAAAACAATTTCAAACATTTTGTTTATATTTTTTACAGAGTAAATTTAATGACCCTTTCATCAATATAATTTTAGGCATATTTCAATTGAATTTTTTGAGGCTTTTTCAATTTTATCCATCAAATCAGCCTTGATTTCAATGAATGACATTTTAAAATATTGGTGAAAAAATCAAATCCCTCTTTTCCCCAATGCTGAGGGACAAAACCAATAATGTCAAAACTCTAATTGTACTTTTTCTTCCCTCCCAAAAAATGCACATTGAAATTTAAACAAATATATGACTGATCGTTGACCATGCCTTTTGTGTTAATCTATTTTAGTGAAAGAAAGAAATCAAAGTAGAAAGGTCATGTCGTTATCTCAACTGACCTGTCAGGTAAAAAGACAGCTTGACCCACAGCTGTTCCAGGGTTAGCCCACTTTTTTTGTTTATTGTGTGCATCTTTGTCCTGAGCTGGCTTTAAGGCACCATTTGTAAACACGACAGTTGCATCTTTCTGCAACAATTATAAGGGATGTCATCTAGTATCATTGGGTGTTATGGCATAGCAATATCTGTATCATTAGTTTTGTTTAAGTATTAATATTTGAATGCTAAATGAATCAATCACTTTTCACTGAGTACAAATATGTAAGCTAGAAATTTAAAAAAAAAATCTTATAATTACAAAGCTAAGGGGAGAAACAATGTCATATCTTCAAGCCTTGCCGAAGAGGGAGGATCATAAAAAAACTTTAAAATAAGTTTTTTTTATAGTTTGCATGTAAAAAAATTAAAATAATGTTTATCCCCTCTTTGGTTACATCACTTCATCATTGGAAGGACAATCTCTTGTATGTTATTAATTAGATTTCAACTCACCTCTTCACTGATGGGGACAGAAATAGAAGCACTATAAGTGAACTGTGGCCCAGTGGTGGCCCATGACTCAGGGGGAGATAAGAGTCCACCAACTGATATGGTTAAAATGTTACTTCCTTGGAGTTGGGCTTCATCTAACAATGGCTGGTTGACAGATATTTTAATGTCTACCTCAGGCTGGAAAATTAAATAAAGAACTCTTCAAATTGAAAAAAAAACAACACATCTTATTGTTTAATAAATGATACCAACTCCAAGAAAATTAATTAGAAACAAAATTTCAGGAAGCCAGCAAAATTGTTTACCAAATGTGAGATGAAGGAAAGTGAAATCTTTAAAAAAAGAGAATAAGATAATCAATTTTAGTTTGATTTTAATAGACTAGCTTTCCCCCATATCACTGAATTTAAAACAACATATAAAATAATGAATTTATTTAATTCAAATGGAAATGAGCCTTCTAATAAATTTCGACCAACTCACCTTAGTAATGTCTGGTGGGAGATTGTCCAAAGGAGATCCAGGAACAGGAAGAATTTGCAGAGTTTGTTTCAATTTTGTGCATCCTAACAAAATAAAACAGTTGCTTTTAAATACTATATTTCAAGAAAAAATTATAATGTAAATAAAAGATAACATTTATTTTTTGTAAATCTGTTAACAAAATTTAAATTTATATTACAAATTGGTTTTAAATTAATTATAACACATATTTCACGTTGTCATTTGGGATGTATTGATTGATTTTTCTGAGGATTAATTGTAATGAAAACTTTTGTCAATACTAAAAAATATGAAAACATGAATTAGGCATTGCTGATTCCCCATTCTTTCATAGATTGTGGAAATCTTTCCCCTATTTACTTCTATACATCCCCTTTACTCTCCATTAGTACACTGAAGTCTATTGGGAGCAACCCTTACACTCAACTAACAGAAAGTATGAAAACTTCAAGCACATTTCTAATAGTCAACTCTTTATCTCCTTATATTAAGAAATCAAAAGACTAAAAAAGTAAACCAAGTTTTCAAATGTTTGAAGTTATAAATTTTATGAAACATACTTTTCGAAACTTCCTAAAATAATGAAAAATTAGCCTTTTCATTGAACAAATCAAGAGTTCTTGCCTTTTACAAGGGGAGACAAATCTAAGCAGCACTGTCCAAGTGTTATAGTTCTTTCTTCCTTTTGTCGCTTTTCCTTTGGCAAAACTTCAATAACTGTCACTGAAGACAATGCATTGCAACTTTAAGAAAAATTGTCATTATTGTGAAAAAAATCAGAATGATGGTTAAAAGAATTATTATTATTGATCTGGGAAAGGGTTAGTTTATATTTAGAGGGGTTATTAGACATTAGTATGAAACCAAATTGTTTTAAACCAATATGTATGAAACAAATAAGTTCAAATGGAAGTTTTCTCTACAGAGATTTAATAAAATGTTTTTAAAAAATGTGAGAGATCGGGAAAATGTAAATCGTTAATACATTTTTTTTTCAGGGTCGCAATGTATGGTAGTGCATCGAATAGCAAGTTATAGTGGTGCACAGCTTGGCCAGGTATGGTAGTAGACAGGGTGGCAAGGTATGTTAGTGCACAGAGTGGTAAGGTATAGTAATGGACAGGGTGGCAAGGTATGGTACTGGACAGGGTGGCAAGTATGGTGGTGCACAGAGTGTTAATATTTCTAAAGATGAAGCAAGTATGGTGGTACACAGAGTGTTAATATTTCTAAAGATGAAGCGACTGTGTCACACTTATTAACTAGTTTTCTGTTAAAACATTTTAAAATCCACTATTGGCATAGAGCCATGTTTATTGAACACTAGTAAAAACGTTTTTTTCATTCATAATTACTTATTGGGCTAAGCTAATTGCCTCATTCAGTCAGAATATAGAATACCTTATTTTTTTTATAAGTTAACATGTGCAGTACTCACAGACAACTGGCCTGTTAGTTATCTCATCAAGACAGGACGGATCATCATAGATGATATTAAGGAATGTGTTAAAATTACTTTCAGCAGAGACATCAGGTGTGCACTCAATCTTTGGGCTTTCCCCAAGCAAACGTTCACCGAGTTCAAACTTTATAAAGACAGTGGCTCCCTCACTTCTTGAACCTCTCTATAAAATGTACAAAATATATATATATATATATATATTATATATATATATATATATCACAACATCTTCATACTATTTATAATTATATGTTGTGCTATAAAGTAAAAAAAATAAACATAAATAATAACTATTTACAAAATCAGAATATATTCACTAAATATTAAAATCTTTACATTGCAATATATATTTTACTAAATTAAATTCTTAAAATAAAAAAATCTTAAAACTCTAATATTTTTATCATTTTATTGCCAAGTTTGGAGGTATAACTCATAGACTTTGAATTGATAACATTAAACCCACAGAAGCACAAAAAAAAAATTAAAATGTTTAAAAAAATCTGCTAAAGGAGTTAAGGTAATGTAAACACTTTTTACCATATGTTTGACTCTTTCCAAAGTAATACATACTGGCTCTGGACCACGAAAGTGTGAACTCTCAGCCTCAGTCATTGCTATGAGAAGGCATTAGCGAGGAACATGTAAAAGATTAATAACTATTTTTTTTTAAACATGCATTTTAAAACCTATATCTATCTTATTTAAACATACAGTATTGAGTATTAATGTGATAAAACTGATCTATCAAATATTTAGATAGCTGTCAAGGATTAATGTCATGTGACTTACAGACATGCAACTGGTTAGATCAGGATGATGGTGGAATATATAAGTGAACACTTTGAATTTGAATTTATATATTATATTATAATTTAATGATGCAAATCTAATGTAAAGTATTGTAAAGTACACCCTCTTTATTCTGATAGTACTCTATTATATCTATATTTATTATTTATCTATGCTAAACTACAACTGCTAGACTAGAATGGATCCCACAAACTTATGTCGTAACTCTTGACAGAACATACTCTGCCAAAAGATGCACCTGGTTGAAATATGTCTTATCACAAGTACTATGGACTATGGAAACCTTTAAGTAACTTAATATGACATGATCATGAAGAAAATAACAAACACTCTCTCAGTCTCTCTCTCTATTATGAAATGAAACTTTTAACACAAATTAAAACCCATTGACTCAAATCAAAACTAAACATAACTATTAACAATTAGTAAAAAGTTAGAGATTGACTGCACTGACTGTAGAAGTAATAGTACTGTCATTAATAGTAACGTGGCTGTAACTGTAGAAGGTAGACTGACAGTTGTGATGGTGGGCCATGAAAATTTAACGATTTTTAAACATGACATAAATTGACATAATTATTTATATATGAGCCCTACTAGAATTCTAGTTATTATTTATAGCTAAATGAATAACAAGCATGGAAATAAAAACATATGGCTTACCTACCAATTATGGATAAATGATATTTTGTAGTATCTCTCTAATTGAAAAAAAGCAATCGTTTCCGATTAGAATGAACACACTGCACAGAGCAGTACTAAAGAGGTCACCTAGCAACACCCCAAGCCTTACAAAATGTTATTTCAAGTGCTGAAGATTCAGAAAAATCTTGTGGAGCTCTCCCGTTTTCTTTGCTTCTTTGCAGAGCAGTGACTTTATTAAAAGTTTTAGGCAAAATATTTTTAAGAATGAAGAATTAAATACCCTAAATGAAATAACGCCCTGGTAAGTAGGGCTAACTTAATTAAATATATATCACCCACTTTCTATTTATTGTAGTTATAAGGAATTTCTAATTCCTGCCTTTCTAATTCAGGACAAGGATCATTCTGACCAGCTGATGATTCAGTTTCGGTTGTCAGTACTGTCTGTTGAGTTTGCAAAACTGAAAATGAGTTGAGTTTGCAAGACTGAAAATGAGTTTACTTTAATTTTTAGAAAAATAAACAAATTTAAAAATACCGATTTGGCGCACACTGTTTAAAATCACAAATAATTAAGAGTGGGAAACAGTGAATTTTGACCGCAAGTTGGCTAGCTGTAAACTGTAACTGTAAAGTTAAAGACAAAGATGAATAATGAATATTCAGAATAACACAGCCTATATATAGCCTCTAGGCTATAGGAAATTTATTTTATAGTCGGTTAATTATTATAGTGGCAGTTGTCGAAGTGTTTGAATTTGGTAGATTGTTTACTCTAACTCAACTGACTCACTGAGCCTACTCATAAATCCTGGTGGATGTTCCAACTCTAACTCAATTGACTCATTGAGCCTACTCATAAATTCTGGTGGATGTTCCAACTCTAACTCAACTGACTCACTAAGCCTACTCATAAGTTCTGGTGGCTGCTCCAACTCTAACTCAGCTGACTCACTGAGTCTACTCATAAATCCTGGTGGCTGTTCTACCTCTTACTCAACTAACTCACTGAGTCTACTCATAAATCCTGGTGGCTGCTCCGCATTGAATGATTGTTGATGGCGAAAAGCATTAATGGAAATTAGTATTAGGGGCCATTCATAAATGGTGTCACGCAAATGTTGTGATTTTTAACCCCCCCAATCTCGTCACAAAGTTAGAACCCCGCTAAAATATAATGTCACTGATTTCTGCACCCGCCATAAAAATTCCCTGTGTCCTCTACTTTTCTTTAAAAACCCTCAAGGAATTCACCTCCCATAGATATCAAATTACTGCACCTGTGTCAGAAACATTTCACTAGAACAGTGTTTCTTAATGAGGGATAAAAGTACCTCCTCAGACATGATGTGCAGAAGACCAGAAAATTGTATTTTCTGCCATTGCTAGTTGTTGCTGCTTTTTTTAAAGAAAACAGATTTTATGCATTTTGATTAGCAGAAGTAAATGTTTTTCTGGTGAATTTTGTGTGCGCATTACTTGTTTTGGTCATTTTTTTCCTTATTTATAAAAAGTTAAGTAAAGAAATAAAACTATGATAACTAAATTATTTAATTATTTTCATATTTTAAATTTTATTACAATATAATTTATATGGTTGGAGGGGGTGGCAGCTATCCAGAGAGCTGTAAGGGGCAACCCCCCAGATGGTTGTGCGCAGGCCATGTAAAAAAAAAACAATGTTATGAAAGCCAATCAACAGAAACATGGAGAATACGATCCAACCATGAATTATACAGACTATATCAGGATCCTACGATAGTAGCAGAAATAAAAAGAGGCAGGCTACGCTGGGCAGGACACCTAGAGAGAATGCCAAATGACAGAGGAACAAAGAGGGTGCATCACCAATACCCCAGAGGAAAAAGGCTCAAAGGCAGACCTAGTCTTAGGTGGATAGATGATGTGGAAAAAGATCTACAGCAGCTAAAAGTCCAAGCATGGAAAAGAAAGGCATTATTTAGGTCTGAGTGGAAGGAAGTGGTGAGGCAGGCCAAAGCCCTACATGGGCTGTAGCGCCACAGGGATGGATGGATGGATGGAAGGGGTGGTGTTTAAAACAGAGTGGGCCTGCAGTACTGCAAAAAGGTTAAGAATCCCTGCCCTAGAGCATTTACTAAGATACAGGCCCCTTCCCCGGGTCAACCAATTTTTTTTGTTCCCTCTCACTTCATGTGGTAGTCCTAATTCTATGACTGCCGTCTCCACATTTTAACATCAATTCTCACGACTGTCAATATCACTACACCCATTTTCTCCCCGTCTGTGGCGGCCTGTAACTTGATCAGAGGCCATTTTTTTGGACCTTGAACTTGAATACCTGTACTGGTTCTCTCAGTGATTGTAGTTTGAAAATAAAATAATTATAATTGCTGTATCAAAGAATAATGTTAAAAATAGCTGTAATTTAAGGTTATTAAGTGCAATTCTTTATTATAATATTCCACTTTTCATGTGAGGTCACATTGCATAAGCCCCCCCCCCCCTTCTTCTCATCACACATGATCACAAAAATTTGACACCCCCCCCCTCCCTCCCTTAGATGCGTGACGTCATTTATGGATGGCCCCTTAAACCAATTTGTAAGAAAGAATGTTTGAAAAAATACAGCTAATTTGAATTAAATGATTAAATAGGAAGGCCTATATCATATATCTTATATCTAATTGTGTCGATTCAGGATAACCAGAAAAACTAAGAATGTGTCTCAGCTTGCTGCAAGACTCTGTCTGTTGCGTAAATCAATTAACAGTTTTCTGTTTGGTCCCTCATTCAAGGTCAATGTTGTATCATTGACTTTTAAGGTCATAATTAAGAGTTGTCTAAACTGAAAAAAACACTAATATTAAGCATTAATTACTAAGTATTATTATGTTTTCTACCCAGTATTTCCTATTAGAAATTGTTTTTATCTTCAAAACGTCTCATTAAAAATAAATATTGATTACACCTTCAGTTTCATGACATCCCAAAAATAATAAGTCAAAATGACGCTTAATTAAAATATTTTATAGTTAAATTTAATATATTATAGATCTTTTTCCTATCTTGCTATGTATTTTTTAAGGCTTTGCCCTACCTTATACTTAACCTATTTTCTGATTTTGCTCCATTTGGCCAAACAAAATTTGACAAATATTGATGCTAGTCTTACATTCCTTGCTCAAACAGCCCTTGGCATACCTGTTGAACTTCAACAAAATAAAATTTTTGAGCTTGGCATTACTTTTCATTATATAATGTAAAGATTTAGTGTTTTTCATTATCATCTTGACCTTTTGTACACCTCATCCAGGAAATGAAGGCAATAATTCAGAGAGTAATTAAAGCAAGTGTCACAGGTACAGTTGTTTAATGACTTGATCACATTGTTACTTATCACAGCTGTTGTGATGTTGATTTCTAGTCTATCACAGCTGCTGTTATGTTAATTTCTAGACCATCATAGCTGTAATGTCAATTTCTAGTCTGCCATACTTGTTTAATTAATTTCTACTATTATAGCTGTTTTAATTTGTACACCATCATAGCTGTTATGTAAGTTATGTTTACTTATATCTATCACAGCTGTTATTTTGATTTTTTTTGTCTGGTACAGTTGCTCTTATTATTATTTTTTTTAGTACAGCTGTTGTGTTAGTTTCTTGTTTGTTATTGTTATTGGTATCGGTACTTATTCTGTTTGTTTTTTTACATTTTCTGGTACAGCTGTTATGATTGCTTTGTAATTTGTTAAGATTTGTGTATTTTTATTTCTCATTTTGTGTTGATCCTAATTCAAAGATCCTAAAACTAAGTGTTTTTTTAAACAAACAAAACATTATTTAATTATTACACATAAAAACTGTAATTTACAAAATTTACTTAGGTTTTGAAAAATAATCTACTGTATATACTCAAGTATAGGTCACAACAGTATAAAGGTCGCACCCTTAGCTCGGGGTGTTACATGACCCTTTTTAATTTATATAATACCTAAAATTTGTCCGACAGATATACTGGCAACAAAAATGTTTCTATAACAACTTGAAAATTAATCATCATAAGCTAAGTGATTTTTATTAAACATTTTTTTAGCATAATCGAGAGCAAGGTAGAAAATGATTTAAATTTTTTACAAATGACTACTCCACACTGAATAACGGTAAGCAAAATTGATGTCACATTCATGTTTTAAAAAATTTTTGGTAAAAAAAGTGAGACTTATATGAGATTATACGTGGTAGGTTGTAACAATTTGAGTATTTTTACACAATTTATACCTGAATATTTTAAAATAACTTCTAGTTGATAATGAAACGGTTGGATCTATCGGACGTGGATTATGTGTTTTGGTTGGAATCTCCCATCATGACACAGAAAAAGAAATGGAATATATGTGAGTTTTAAGGAAAGAATTAGTTGGAAATCTGACTAAAGTGTGAATAGGTTTATTAAATGACAGTGCCCCTTCATTTGAAACTCTTTGGCAAATATCTTTTCAAAATGTTACTCATCATTCTTAAAGCCCTGGCTTATTCATGGCATCTAGTACTAGTACTAGTATCATTAAAAAAATATATTATCCTATTTCATTTATTGAAACATTTTTATTTAATGCTTTTTTTGTAGAGTGAGGAAAATTTTGAATATCAGATTATTTAGTGATGAGTCTGACAAAAGATGGATGAAAAGTGTCATGGATATGGGATATGAAGTTCTCTGCATCAGTCAGGTAAACCTAGTTTCAAATTCACCTTTTATGATTGAAATATACATTTGACTTTTTTGATAGAACTATGGTATGTATGTGACTTAGCAAAAAGATTTTAATTAAATTTGTAAGTGTGCAAAGCTCACAGTTACATGATGATTAATGAAAACTATCATTATTTGAAAATAGAGGCCATAATTTAAAGTTTAAAAAATATTCAAGATATTGCTTAATTTGAAATAGATTTTTAAACAAGTTTATTGCATTTACATACTTGTTATTGTGACGTGACGTACGTTGTCTAGAGGTCGGTCCCCTGCGTACTAGCCACAGAACAATTTTTCAAGGGTCTAGAACCCCTTTATTTCCAGCTCCTACAGAGCTGACTCTTGCTCCAAGTATCAACAAACAATTCAGGCATTCAGGTTTTCTTATTCATTGGCTATGTGTGTCTAACAATGGAAAACTTTATTAGAAATAAGCTCTGGTGTTCAGAATAAAAAAACTCCACATACTATACAAAGCAGTTAAAGTTACACTTACACAAGTCCTTTTCCATCCGTAGGAAAACTCACTGCCTTCACAAGACAAAAATCATACACCATATCCACAGCACTCGCCACTGTTCACTCCTTAAAAACTCATCTCACACACGTGGTTCCTCCCGACACAGCACACCGGTCATACCTTGACCGAGAAAAATAAAAACTCGTGGGGCACACGGGGAAAAGAAACTCACCCAAATTAACATTATAAAAGTTGACACAGAAAAACTCACGCGATCTGACCGTGACAGTTATATTTAAGTACCGGTATATTTTAATTGTTAGAGCATACTAAAATATTCAAATAAATACATGCTTCCTTTCCATCCTTGTTATTGTGGAGAATAAATCACAAATGTCTTGGTCAATCAAATCCATGCTATTCATGAAAACTGAAAGCTATACAAGGGGATGCTTATATACGACATCTGTAACACAGCCAACAGTTTTAAACCTCAATAAAATAACTTTGTGCACAACCCAGGATCTGTCTGAAGTCTAATGTTTTTAATTTCTATGTACTGTAGGTTAAATTTTAACAAGGTTAAATGACCCTAACTTATTTATCATGCAGTTTACACTGGAGGCCAGATTAAAGGGAAATAAGCCAGACTTCAGTGATGCAATGGCCCCTGGAGCTGCACAGCTATTTTACAATCAGTTTTTGGAGGCATTGAAGACTCAATACAAACCAGACAAAATTCAAGGTGGTCAATTCATTTTCGTACAGTGATGAGATGCTCTAAATCAACCGATTTAAAACATTGATTTAAATAATATTTGATTATATAATCTACCGGTATTAATTTTTTAAAGCACTTGCTAACAAAATAACTTCTGTTGGATTTTATGTATTATTAGTCACATAATATATTATTTCTAAATAATAATTATGCTTGCACAAGCTTATAATAATAAATTTCATCTTTATTCAATATTACTTTTTAGAAATTAGAAATTGATTTGGGGTTGAGAAAGCTGGAAAACTAGTTTTTCTATTCAAATTATTTCATCAGCATGCTTTGTTGGAATCAAATGACATTAAAAATTACAATATTATGACAAGTGGGCCCCCACCAAGAAACTTTTACAAAACCTTTCACAATACAAGAATTGCGAACCGCACTCGGAAAGTGCAAAATGGCAAAAGCACCCTGACAAGGTTCATAATGAAATGTTACCCCACCTAGGAAAGCATTCAAGAGAAATATTGCTAGCTCTCATTAACAGGACCTAAAACATAGGTAACATGCCGAAAGCATGAAAAAATGCCATTGTTATCCCCATTCCCAAAGAAAGTAAACCAGGGCATCTATCAGCCAGCCATGGTCCAATTTCCCTCACATCTACACTGTAGTTTTTAGTGGGACTAATCTTCACTAGTTTTAAATGGGACTCATCTACACTGTGGTTTTTAATGGTACCGATAGTCTCATGTTTTCTTTCTACAAAACAGATGGCAAATTTGCAGCATACATGCAAGTCCATATCCAAAATGATGGCCCCGTTACTATTCCGCTTGAAATCAAGCCAAAGAGAGAGGATGGTGACAAGGTGGATTGATAGTTTTCATAGATTGATACTTTTACTATTATTTAGTAATGGCATAAATGTTGCAAAAGATTGATAGCATTCAAAGACTGAAATGTTCACTATTGTTTTACTCATTTGCTAACTGAATGTACAAAATCTTGTTTCAGGGAAACAAAAAGAAAGAAGCATCTTCCCCTAACGCCAAGCCTGGAGCAACAAATAAAGAATCTTGACAGTACAGAGATTTAGTTTTATGTTCTAGTCCTTGTCAAGAAATTTATTTATTAAATGCAATGCAGAGTTAACTGAGTTATTTTGGTGTAGCAGAGCTTTAAAGACTGGCCATCAGAATAGCTGTGATGTAGCAAAAGTTTACACTCGGGCCATCAGAATAGCTGTGATGTTCTGGTAGCTAATGTTTACGCTATGGCCAACAGAATAGCTGTGTTGATACCAGTAGCTAATGTTTACACTCTGGTCATCAGAAAAGCTGTGATGTAGCTAGTGTTTATTCAAATGTCACTAAGTACATTCACACACACACACAAATGGAAAATGTATGGGGCCATCCATATATTATGTACGCACACAGAGGTAAGAGGTTGTTTGATACAGGACATTTTAAGTACAGGTGCTAATGTGGAGAAATAAAAAGGGGAGGGGGTGTCCCCTTGGTTAAGAAAAAAAGCCTGTTTATTTTTGCAAATATTCCAACTATCACAGAAAATTAGGTCAAATCCATGATTTCTAATTATTTTTTATGGCCATACTATAAACATAGCATCAAGTTTTTCCTAATTCTGTTGCTTTGTGTTTTCAAAAATGAACTCATAATATCATATAGCACAAAAGTTATATATTTAGTCTTTACAGCTTTATTGTTCGCCTTTGTGGCTTCGTTTAATTGCCTTGTACTTACACTTACATCATAAATGTAATTGAAACGTGGCTATTTTTTAAAAAAAATTGTGCTTGTGTGTGGGGGGAGCGGTTGCCTTATTTGTACATGTGCTAATGCAAAGAGGGTCCTAAAAAATATACAGGTGGAAGGTGTGAATTTTCTGCTTACATAATATGGATTGAAACTTAGGAAGAGGGCCAAAAAAAATGACAGAGGAGTGAAGAGGGTGCACCACCAAAACCCCAGAGGAAAACGTCTCAAAAGCAGATCTAGGCTTAGATGGATGGATAATTTTGAAAAAGTTCTACAGCAGCTGGGAATCCAAGCATAGAAATAGAAAAGCATAAGTTAGGTCTGAGTGAAAGGAAGTGGTGAGGCAGGTCACAGCAATATGTGGTCTGTAGCTCCACAGGGATTAATGAATGGATAATAATTAATATATGGATGTCCCCTTAGTTAACAGTTTCAATGAGTTAAAGATTTGAAATTATGGCTGTAACTTTAAAGACAAAGCCATCATAACAAAAAAATTTTCAATTTTTTGCAATCTCAATGATGGATGTCAACCAAAAAGCATTTTCGAGTAAATATTTTCTTAGATTAAGAAAAGGGTGTTAAAAGGATATAATTGCACATTTATTGAATAACAAATAAAAGGTAAAAATGCTGGTATATGAATTCCTGGTATTAGAAACTGAAACTAGGTTACAATTGACATTCACTTCCAAAGGACAATTTCTGTCAAAACTCAAGGTTTCCTAATACCTTTTTTTTGACTGTTTAAAATAGTGAAACAGAAATGAAAAGTTAGCATATTTCTACCTGTTCATTTATGATTCTTGAGTTTCTCAAGATTTGTTACCCTTGAAATATTCAATAAGATTTTCAGATTGACATCACAGTCACAAATCAATTTTTATGTAACAAGAAACTAAATCAAAAAATTATTTAAGTAGAAATCTTTAAGAGCTACAGGAGCATGTATTCCCACAAACTGGAGCTGGAGTCAAACTGTACATGACTCATAAACAATCTACAGAAACATATATCAGAACAAACTGTACACAACTCATAAACCATCTAAATACACAACTCATAAACAATCCGTGCAGCTGTAAAGCTTCTTTAATAAAAATTCTATTACATAAAACAGTTTGTCAGGTGCCGATACCGGGTACATTATTTTATCATTTGTTACAATAATGCTCTCGTTCCACTATTTCAAAATTAATATAAACTATTTTAAACTCATGTTATATATAAACGCTCTAGCAACTGAGAATATTAAATAATAATTTATTTCGTCATTTATTCATTAAATTGTAATTTAAAAAATAAAATTAATATTTTGAAAGAGAATTGGAAAATACATAACATTTTTCTCCCCAATAGTAACATTAAATTGATACTGCCATAATCCATTACTAAATCTACAATTTGGTTTGCATGTATTGTAGTAGTTGCATAGTAAAAGGGCAGGTGTATATTTTGTATTTCCTATCGTTAAATGTTAATTCAACGAAACGAAAGAGTTATCAACATAGCAGTTTAGCATAATTAAACGTACACAATCTCAGTATAGTACCAAAGTGCATCAAGTTATCTGAGAGTACCTACTGAAAGTATCACATTACTAAGACAAACAATAGCACTTATCAGTCATCTTGATATATGCAAAAAATGTAAGGAGATTGAATAATTTGGTTATTATTTAACTTATTTAGATAATTTAAGGAAAACAACTACACTTGTACTCATCATGATCATTAAAAATTACACAATGACACTAAACTATTATTAACAGTTTAAATTAGCAATGGTTAAGATTCTTCCTTTGGTTTCAATCCAGCTTCACTCCTCAATTTAGACATTAACTGCTCTTTATCTCTTCTTGCCTCCAAAACATCTTGTGGTAACATTCCTTGTTTCTGTAGGTATGAAAAAATGCCAGAATAATTATCATTTTAAATTTAAAAATACAATTTATAGATAGGTGGTTTATTATTAATAATTTTTTCATTCAGTTAAAAATTAACTCAAAAAGAGGTCCACAAAATTCTGAAAACAAGATAAGATTCTTTTATTGATTGTTTTTTGATTGCATTGTACATTTTCAGCATATAAATAAAACAATTTGAACATTGACTATTGAAAAAAACAGCCATTCAGTGAATTCTCTTAGCCATATCAGTCAGGGACTTATTAGTTCTCATTAAGATTTGTGACTTCAGGGGGAGCACGCTGGTAAATTTGAAAAGATTGGGAAACCAAAGAACGTTTATATCTTTCAGTCCTCGCGCCCTGACAGAAAGAATTCGCCGAACGGGACGATCCTAAGTATCTGGGATGAAGAGGGTGGGATGTATCATCCAATATCAATATGTATTAAGTTTTACAATAACACCTTTCTTCAAATAGTTCTTCAAGTGAAGGTTGTTTAGTTTGTGTTATGTTCCTAGCTTTCTTGATTAGTCAGTTTATGCGGTGTTTATTTATCAGACTGAATTCCCACATCAGAAGGTAATATTGAAATTAAGTAAGCTTTCAATTGTTGCACTGTAGAACAATTTAACGACTTGTTTGTTTAAGCCGAAATTGTACAGTTTTTTGGTTGAATTTCTTATATAGCATTAGGCTGCGCTCATGCCATGTTAGCTTATTATTAATGGTGACACTTAAGTACTATACTTTCACTGCACTTTGATTTTTTTATGTTGAGATCTGTAAACTGGTGTTTCCCCCTCCTAAAATCAACCATTTCCTTTGTTTTTGAGATGAGACATTCAGCACCGATTGATAAAGCTTGTAACTAAGTCTAAGTTGCGGTATAAGCCTTCTCTCAGATATTAAGCCAACAATGGTGGTATTATTTTTAAAATTGGATCAATGTCACTTGAGCTCTGAATATCATTGGTATGTATTGTATACTTCTTATTGCTTATTTCTCTGGTTAGAGATAATTGGTCTTGACATATTGTGGGCGATTTGTTAAGAGTTCAGTATCCAAACTTGAATATTTAAATTTACACCTAACTAGGAAAGTTTTTTTTATAATAAGGTATAGTTGGATAGTGTTAAAGTTAAATGGTGATGAGAAGCCTAAGAATATAATGGCTATTTAAAATATTTTAGAGAGTACCCCGATTTATTTGAACCCAACCCAGGTGGCACTAACTCTAGCGACGCCACAGCCTACACATTATAGGCTAAATTTACCTATATTAAAATTAAAGCGTGAAAAAAGGTATAAAAAATTTAAAATAACTTGACCCCCAAGATTGAATAAATAAAATATAATTATAAACCATCCCCTTTTTTTCATGCGCCAAATAGCCTAATAGTTCAGTTAAGTTATCAATAATATTATTAGTATTAGATAAACTAACAATTGAATGAATACTTGAATAGGGACTAGCAATCACTGCTTCTTATTTAAATTATTAGTCGCTAATTTCTTAGTCTTACCCTCTATGATCTATGCATCTGGGTGATGGAGGTGGGGAGAACACTTTTTTTAATGATGTATTATTGCTAATGTTACGGCTACTGTAGGGTGACCAAACATCCCATAAAAACAGGATTGTCCCGTTTTTTTTCATGATCGTACCCGTTGTCCCAAAAAAGTCTCTCAGAACGCCTAAATGTCCCGTTTTTTAAACCAAACCCATTTTAAAATCACGAAAACTTCCTAATTTATAATATAAATTCAAGTAATATTTTGGCTAGCTGTGTAGCAAGTGCCAGTAGTGATGTGGGCTCATGCGATGGCTGCATTGTTCCCCCTCCACCACAGTGTTTCTGCCATAGATCTTATATGTAAATGTATAGCGAAAGGCACAAGACTTGAAGACGCGGGAGGAGGGGGGAATAGGATGTAACTTCGCAGAAACCAATTTTGATTCAACTACCGCTATGTGTAATGTTTTAGTCTTGTGTGTGTGATCCCTGCCGGTCTTTTCATGTCAGGTGTTTGTTTTGGGTGTTGAACTTCATTATTTAATTTTATATTATCTTCACATGTAGACAATAATTATGCCCAAGCGTCAATGTACGTTTATAGAGGAGTATTTTAAAGAGTGGAACTATATTAAAAAGGGATGCTATGAAAGTGAAGCCGAGTGCACAGTTTGCCATAGTGTCTGTAGTATTGGTCATGGTGGATATTCAGACATAAAACAACATATCAGTGAAACATATGAAAAGACTGAGTAGATTTCTAGGTTAGATTTCATAGTTAAAATTAGCATATTTCAATAAACAGTTTCCGGTGGAGGCCCCCGCACCCCTCTTTGGCTGGAGGGTATTTCCCCTCCCCAAAACCCTCTATGAAGGCGTCCCGTTTTTTCCAGTTCATGATTTGGTCACCTTAGGCTACAATGTCCAAAATAGTGCGATCTCAGTATTGGATGGTTCTTTAATGGTCTTGTCTTAGCTTCAGACACTCAGTAGTATGATTATGATATTATTAAGACAAAAATAGAGATCAGTGATATTGATTATTATAATATTAATAGTATGTCTTCTAATAATTCTCTTAATAGTTACAGTGTTAACTACCACTAGGGCGTTAAGGTAGCAGTAATAGTTAATAATTTAATAGAAATAATAACAGTAACTCTGAGTAACAGTAACTCAGTCACTGACTCAGTAACTTAGATTTACTTCATAATTATTTTAATATTACTATTACATTTTACATTTAATCAACGAAGTGATTATTCACAGAGCTGTGCGGATAACGCTCGCCGTTATTCACAGATTTCGGTCTGCCGATAACGCTCGACATTATTCGCAGAATGTGAAAAATTAGATTATGAATATAAAATACAAAGTTCGTATGTAAACATCTCCTCTGTAGTGTAGTGGTCAGTATCTCCGCCCGTCACATGGTAGACATAGATTCGATTCCCCGCCGGGGAAGCCTCATTTTTATAAATAAAATTTTTTAAAAAAATATTTAATTGTTATTTCGTAGTGTTATATTATAATAATATTCTTCATATAGCTTTCTTATTCTGTTCACATAGTTTTATTATTATTTTCATATAGTTTTGTTACTTATGTTACAAGTTTCAATCTATTTTGTTAGAATGTTCATTCAAGTTTCGTCAAAAAACTGTAAACAACATGGACATGCAGATGAGCCGCATAAACCATGTTTAAGTCAGATACAGCTGTTCTAACTGTGCATTGTGATATACTTTTAGCTCTTTTGACTGTTTAATTTTCTTTGTATAATTCCACCCATAGACTTTAACATCCATTTGTTTTTTCTCTAATAAACAAATACTTATTAATAACTTAATTATTCAAATATTTTAGATCTCAGAGTTGTGTATTAATGATTAATGTTTAGCTGAAAAAATATGTCACATTTTATTTGTTTCATTTTATTTTCTAATAAGTATCATAATAAGTAGGGACACAATATGCCACTCCAGAAATAGTTGAAATAACATTTAGTGATGACAATGAAATGAACATACCGGTACCGTACTTAAAACACATCAATATCATTGACATCAACAATTTTAGCCCTTGTAAAAAAATGTTGATAATTGAAACAAAAAGCCATACTGCCATTGTTGTAACTATGGGTCTAAATACAAAAAAAGCATACAAAAATTAATTGGAACCCTGCTGGTCGTAGGATGCTTTGTGAGTCTTTGGGAAGTAAAGTTCCCTTGGGGCAATTGAAGCAGCGTTTACAAGTTTGAGTGTATGGCCAGCGCAATAACCAGCCAGCTTTACTTTTCCCCAGCTAAGCCCAGAGCTGGGTAGACTTCGGGACATCCTCAAGGATCAGGAAAAAATACTAGCCTTGAACAGGATTAGATTCTGTTATTATCGATGTAGGGCCTATATGCCCCTCCCATGGCCGCCTGATGGAGACACCTCTCTGCATCTGTTGCACGGCATGTCAACTATTTCTGTCAGAACATTTCTGGACTACGTGATATATCATAGTGCTTTAAAAAAAAACTAAACGATATCCTATCAAGCTTTGACATCATTTAAAGACATCTCTACAGTGGGTGAAAGTGAGTCTACATGAAGAATACCGGTACCATTTTTATTACTGGTATAACATTTAATATGAAATACCAGAAAATTAGCTGTGTCTAGGAGTAGGAGGTTTGACTGCATCTATTAGTAACACTCTATAGGTCGAATATGTTGGCCCCTAACAGAGCAGATGTAGGCACAATTAATTGTCCTATATCCAATATATAGGCTATAGTTAGGCCTATTAAATTTTTTTAATTTAACTTGTGCATACCGGTAGCTTCGGTTTTGAGATGTGTTTGTGCCATTCTCATTAACGATCTCATCTATCCTACACTACTTAAAACTACGCCCCTACCCCGGCTTGGAATGTGATCTTAATTATTTCTAGAAATGTGTGTAATTATGGGAACATTTCTGTCTAACAATAACGCTCTGCATTATTCGCAGATTTTGGTCTGCCGATAACGCTCGGCGTTATTCGCAGATCTCGGTCTGCCGATAACGCTCAACGTTATAGTTATTAGTTATAGTTATTCACAGAGCTGTGTGGATAACGCTTCCCTTTAATCAATAATCCTCAATATGATGCTAGCCGCTAACCTCATTAAGTTTTTGACTGTATGCTGACTCTGATGGTGTTACCGAATAAAATAGGCCACCACAAGCAACTAAAAGTCCAATGCTGTATACAACAGTCCTTGCAAAGGGGCCCATCTTTTGCACAACAGTCAACGAGTTGTTTCGGATTCGGTGACATGAGAGATTTTTAACGACACTGGGAGAGCACTCTAGTTTTGTTTAGGTATAGATTTGTGCTATTACTTTTGGTTTCCGCAGTATTTAGAGAACATAAGTCATAAGTTAGTCTGCCTAAATAAATAGTATAATTTTAAATTTGTATATAAAATATTTTGTTTTATAGCCGTTACCAATAAATGGATGTTTTTATATTGTTACTTCACTTAACCTTTCTATTTTTAACCCTACTATATAATATAGTATATTAACTGTCAAGAACATTTTTTCTGCAGCGTCAAGCCATTTTTACTATTTTTATTTTAGCACTGTCGTATTACTCTTATGCTTGTCAAAAATTACAAAAGTCCCAGACTAAAAAAATGGTAAAATAAGGGATTACCTCATGTTGACTTGGACCTTGACCTTTAGAGCGTAAAATTTTAGTACTCAACTTCTGAATTCAACCCACCCTAAATACTAAATACTCCATAATGATAAATTGTTCAGACTATCAATCATACAATCAAGTTTTTGAGATACTAGAACTAGAATATTCTTTCAGAAAATAACAAGTTATTATAGTTTTGTTCATTCACTACTTTTTCAAATTTCTGTCATACAAAATACAAGAGGGGAAGGCACGAAATACGTTCAAAAATTGAAGTTATTAAATCAATTTTTATTAATTAATGCTCCAGAACATACACAAAAATAAATAAATGTATTTGGGTAAGTCATTGGGATCCAATCTTTGTCTTTTTCTTTTCCATTCTTTCCCAAAAGAATTTGTCAGTAATAATACGACTCCTAATACTCATAAGCTTAGTGATAAAATTGTCAGTATCTGACTCTTATTTCATGTCAATATCACTGCCAGAGCTAATTCTGTTATTACTAGCATGTGGAATATCTCTGAAATCTTTGCTTTCATTTCAATATATTTGAAATAATTCCAATAAGGAAATTCTGTGTTATTTTTAAAAATCTAGAGCGGGGCCCTCTCCGGCATCAGACATGGCAGTAAAAAAGTTTGAGAAAATTTCACACCTGATTAATTACAAAAAATACCTGATAAAAGCACGTAAACACACTGATTGTAACGGAAATAGGAACCAAACCCATTTATATAGAGTGATTTCTCTTTAAGCAATATAAATTAAATCAATTCACAATTTTTAATGATCATTTTGCTAGCAGGCAATGGCAACACCACAGAAAGGGGTATTAATGAGGGTCACAAAATGTGGAGGAAAACCCCATAGTGAAAAAGTGGTTTTGAGGTCCTTACTAAACAATTCATAACTTTTGAATCACTTGAGCTAGAAAGTTGTATTTTTGTAAACCATTCTCTAGGCTCTATACAGCTTTAGTATTTTTGTTTAATTTAAATTTTCATCAAAGTGCCTTATAATTATAAAATTTATTTGATTAGAAAATCCAAAAATAATTATTGAAATCATGGATCTAAATCTAGCCTATTATGACAAATACTATTAGACTAGACTATTACTTGTTAGGTCCTAATATTTTATTTTAATTTCTATTTCTTAAGTTGAAATTCAGTATTAGTGGTAGTTAATTAGTCTCTATGGACTAAGACAAGGACAAGAGCGTAAGATTAGACCTATCACCTGTATTAATGAATTGTTGTAGACTGCATAATTTGAGTATAACATGTCAACATGCTCCATGATGAAGTGAGAATAGACTTGTATTTTTGTAAGGAACACCATAAGAATTATAATTATGTCAGTATCAGCATCACCACAAGACAACATAATCCATTTTATTATTTTGATATTATAATATGATCATGATGTATGTATAATATTAATAATAGCATTTTAAAAAATTTCTTGCCTGCTTTTCACAGTCATGTCACTTGGTAATGTTGAGAAAGAGATTCAATGCGTTTTACACTGGTTCACAACATGGAGTCACTTACAGAAGCAGGATTTCCTCAAGGATCTACTTGATAAGTAAGAACTAATGTACCTCAGTGACTCAGTGTGTTTCCTACTCTCACACAACACTTTCCTCAGTGTGTTACCTAGTTCACAAATTTTCCTCAGTGTCTAACCTATGTTCACACACAATTTCCCTCAGTGTTACCTATGATTAATTTACCTCAGTGTGTTACCAACTCTCACACAACACTTTCCTCAGTATGTTACCTAGTTCACAAATTTTCCTCAGTGTGTTACCTATGTTCACGCAACAATGTTCCCTATGAGCCGTACATATTTCCTCTAAGTGATCTCTAACTGCATTGGTGAGAACATTACACAAAAGATTGGCTGTAAATAAGGGTAAAATAAGAGGCACCATTCAGGGCCTTGAGAGGCAACTAAGTGAACCACTTGGGCCCCTGTCTGCTTGGGGTTCCCCAGGGGCAGAAATGTAAATGTATGATACAATTTATTTTCACATTTTGGGGTTGGGGGGGGGGGGCAAAACTTTAATTTCCTCTAGGCACAAAGCTCCTCTGCACAGCTCTGGGACCATTCAACCATTGCTCACAGCTTTGTTGGACTGGTAACACAATATGATTTTCCTCTTTCTTAAATCTTTATAGCCCTGATGTTTGTATCATGGCTTTCATTCAAAGCAATTATTGCATAAATTTAGCAGTGAAGACTCATTCTGGTCCTTGGTTCCAATTTGTTTCTTTGTAATTATTGTGCAGTAAGGAAAATTTTGATGCCAGTATTGACAGTTTTCTAATTTGTCAGTCACTCATGTTGTATTATAGATGTTTACTAACACTGGATGCTACTAACATACTGCAATTAGGTCTCCATTTCTTCATTCCTCAGACTTATACCGAACTATGTTGATTCACTCTTTGATTCCATGAAGTCACTAGGTGTAAGTGACAAGCCACCTAGTATATTTCAGTGCCAACTCAAGCTATTTTCTCAGTGGTTCTCAAACTGGACAGATGCTGAGCGAAAAGATTTTATGATCAAAATTCAATGCATTGACCCTGGATTTGTTGCCACATTTAATGAACAAGCCACTCTGCTGGTCCAACAAGGGTCCTAGCACACAGACAAGCAACTCTTTTGGTCCAACAAGGGTCCTAGCACACAGACAAGCAACTCTTTTTGTCCAACAAAGGTCCTATCACACAGACAAGCAACTCTTTTGGTCCAACAAGGGTCCTAGCACACAGACAAGCAACTCTTTTGGTCCAACAAAGGTCCTAGCACACAAAATAACATTTCTGTTGGTCCAACTAGGGTCCTAGCACACAAACAAGCAACTCTTTTGATCCAACAGAAGCCCTAGCACACAGAGAAGCAAATCTGTTGGTCCAACGTTTGTTTTAGCACATGTCATTGCTGGCTTGAGTGTAGACTCCTAGCTCTAATACTAATGACTTCCATTTTAGATTAAAGTTGAATGAAAACTGAATGTTTCAGTGGCAGCAACTTTTTATTGAACATCAGATATTTAATTCACAGGTCTTCATTGAACCTGCATTTTAAGTTCATTTAACTATGAATATTTACAAATGCATTGTCATCTTAGTGATTCAATTTAGCCATTAATTCTATCTGCATTGTTAAATTCATTCTTGATGTTTAAGATAAAATTATAAAATTGATTCAAATTTTAATAACAGGTTTCTTCAAAATAAATATTAAAAAACTCATAAAAAATGCATAGTTCTTATTATCTTTCATAACCAGAAGCTCATATTCTTTGATTGTTGTTGATCTGATGGCTTGTAGTGTGACAGCGTAGCTTATATATATTTGGTGTTGTGGGCTGGTATAAATGGTGTTTTGGGCAGGTATATTTGGTGTTATGGGCAGGTATAAATGGTGTTGTGGGCTGGTATAAATGGTGTTGTGGGCAGGTATGTTTGGTGTTATGGGCAGGTATATTTGGTGTTGTGGGCTGGTATAAATGGTGTTGTGGGCAGGTATATTTGGTGTTATGGGCAGGTATAAATGGTGTTGTGGGCTGGTATAAATGGTGTTTTGGGCAGGTATATTTGGTGTTATGGGCAGGTATATTTGGTGTTGTGGGCTGGTATAAATGGTGTTGTGGGCAGGTATGTTTGGTGTTATGGGCAGGTATATTTGGTGTTGTGGGCAGTTATATTTTGTGTTGTGTTGTGGGCAGGTATATTTTGCATTATGGTGAGGTATATATGGAGGTCAGCTGTAGAGTTGGCAATATTTCAGTTTTTCCTAATTTTTAGCTTCTTGAGAACGTTGTATCATCTGCTGACTTGAAGGGCCTGTTACAGCGGGTGTTTTTCTTCTCTTGGATTGAGAGTCTTTGATTGAATCCCTGTAGTTCTTAAATAGACATACAAATACCTAGGTGTCACCATCCATAATAAGGTAACAGTAGACATACAAGTACCTAGGTGTCACCATCCATAATAAGGTAACCTGGTGTGATCACTGCCCAAGTCTTTACAATATTAAACCCTATAATAAGATCATTTTTTTCTTTAAATAATCATGTTTCAATTTTCAAACATCATTACAACAAGATGAAATCTGATCCTAAAATGCACCAATCTGTGAGCTTAATAACTTACCTACTGTTCAATGCATGGGCACCCGCAAGGGGGGGGGGGGCGGCACTTCTCTCCCCCCCCCCCCAGGGGGGGGGGGGGGCGAACCTTCCCCCCCCCCCCCCCCTGGATTGATTGGATAAAAAAAAAATAGACAAAAAAATTTATTAAAGTAAAGAGAAAGTAACTAAGCTGATGCTGATCTCGTTTTACTGTGTCCTGTCCGTTCGTTCACCATACAAATACGCTACAGTAAATTAAAACTACATTAAAACAGTACTAAAAATTTTTTTGCCCCCCCCCCCTAGAAAGTTTTCTGCGGGCGCCCATGGTTCAATGCACACGATAAACACCTGCTGTTGTTTTTTGGGAACTCAACATTATCAGCAAGTTATCAACACAACTTACCTTTACTTTATTAAAAATTTTAATGAAATGGCAAAGCAGTTGTAAAACTTAAGAAATTTTAAGACACCCTGCCCACTATATCAGAGCTACAGCACAAATTAAATTCTTTTCCTCAAAGTAACGTAAGTGTAAGGATTCACAAATTCCCTCAAAGTAATCATGCAAAGCTATACAAATTTTCCCCTCAAATTAATAATGCAAAGATACACACATTTTCCCCTCAAAGTAATAATGTAAAAATACACAAATTCTTACCCCCTCAGTAAAAATACACAAATTCTTACCCCCTCAGTAAATAGACACAAATTGTTGCTCTCAAAGTAAAGATACACAAATTAGACGGTCAAAGACGTGACGGAAAGAATAGACGGCCAGGGAGGTATGGTTATTGCGTGTTGAATACTAACTTTATATATGAATTATTGCCCTAGATAACATTTATAAAAAAAGTTAGTGCCCCAAAACAAATGTAAATAGTATTGCCCCATATACCAATCATCATTCAGATCAAGTGGCCATTTGGACATGTGCCCTGCAGTCACGGTGAAGAATGTATTCACTCTCAGCAGCTGCTGTTGGTGTACAGCATGGTGGTGTTGTAGTCTGGTATTTTCGGCAGATGGTTTAGGCGTAAGTCGTGTGGTGCTGGGCAATGGAAGAGGTGCTGTGCTATCGTCTCATGTTGAAAATTTTGATGTTTGCAGAAGGGGCAAATGGGTTGTTTTTTTTGTTTTTTTTGTATCTGGCTTTTTGCGGTTAAGGTTGGAATTAAGTTGTATGTATCCTGCGCACCGGTGAAAGATTATGACTTGTCTTTGGAGGCAGTTTATTGGATCTTTAGGGTCTGGACTGGCGAAGTGTATGAAAACATATCATCCTGAGCACATAGCCCGTCCACTTGACCACTCGTCTTTTTTGTTAGCTCTGATTCCTTCACAGTGTTGAGTGATGTAGGTATGTTTGGCTGTTCATTGGAAGCCCCCCCCCCCCCCGCATTCTTGGTTTTCTTTTTCATTCCTGGTCTACTGTGGTGTCCCTGTATTTGTGATCTATTGTAAGGTTTGCGTCAATGCGTAGATTTTGATCAAAGTGTTTATTTTCAGAAGTAGCGATTTTACTACTGTTTTTGCTGCTTGAACTATTGATTTACAATCGGAGAAGATGACAACATTGTTTGCTGGGATAAACTATGAAGATTCCAGATTAGTGGTGTAACGCTGCTTCAAAAGAAGATGCTTCTGCTTGATTACTGCAGATCGCCCCACGGGGGTTTGCAGAGTTCATCTCACGATCAGTCTGTGTACGCTTACCCTACACCAAAGCCTGCACGTAGGGCTCCTTTGAAAGCTGACGCATCTGTGTCTATTTGAATTATATCCTCTGGGAAGGATGCTAATGCTATTGTTGTTTTGTTGTTGTTTTTTTTTTTTGTTTGTGTGTTTTTTTCGATTAGATCTGTTTTGATAGAAGAAGCCGTAAATGTTGGTTTGGGGAATGGGTCTTTTAGGTATGATTCGCTGATTCTCTATCTGTTGGTATTTTTTTTTGTTTGTGTGTTTTTTTCGATTAGATCTGTTTTGATAGAAGAAGCCGTAAATGTTGGTTTGGGGAATGGGTCTTTTAGGTATGATTCGCTGATTCTCTATCTGTTGGTATAAGGTGCTGGTGTTTTCAATCTCAGAGGCTACATCTAGTACTGATTTCAGTTTAATTCTATGATTTGGTCTCCGTGCTTCAACCATCGCTCTAGTTTGATGTTGCATGTGTATCCTTCTGTTCATTTCGAACATCTCGATAACTGCTGCTTTTCTTCTAAGACTTAGTGGCTCAATATTAGTGTGCTTCTATTATAACATGTAGTGGCTCAATATTAGTGTGCCTCTCTTCTATCATGTTGTGGCTCAATATTAGTGTGCCTATCTTCTAACATGTAGTGGCTCAATATTAGTGTGCCTCTCGTCTAACATTTAGTGGCTCAATATTAGTGTGCCTCTCTTCTAACATGTAGTGGCTCAATATTAGTGTGCCTCTCTTCTAACATGTAGTGGTTCAATATTAGTGTGCCTCTCTTCTAACATGTAGTGGCTCAATATTAGTGTGCCTCTCTTCTAACATGTAGTGGCTCAATATTAGTGTGCCTCTATTCTAACATTTAGTGGCTCAATATTAGCGTGCCTCTCTTCTAACATGTAGTGGCTCAATATGAGTGTGCCTCTATTCTAACATTTAGTGGCTCAATATTAGCGTGCCTCTCTTCTAACATGTAGTGGCTCAATATGAGTATGCCTCTCTTCTAACATGTAGTGGCTCAATATTAGTGTGCCTCTCTTCTAACATGTAGTGGCTCAATATTAGCGTGCCTCTCTTCTAACATGTAGTGGCTCAATATTAGTGTGCCTCTCTTCTAACATGTAGTGGCTCAATATTAGTGTGCCTCTCTTCTAACATGTAGTGGCTCAATATTAGCGCGCCTCTCTTCTAACATGTAGTGGCTCAATATTAGTGTGCCTCTCTTCTAACATGTAGTGGCTCAATATTAGTGCGCCTTGTTGAATTTTATTTCAAGTTTTGAACATGCTTTTTACAAATTGATCTGCTTTTCTTAAGGACATCCTACAGGTGGAGAAGGCATTCGGTGCAGATGACCTTGTGATGTGGCATACTAAACTAGATATATATATATATATAGGCCCTGAGAACAAGGCATCTTAACGAAGGTTTGATTAGGCCGGGTACATACTGTGAACTGTGGAAACTGAAAGGCAACAACAATAAGGCAGTATACTCGCCCTTGGCTGAAACCCACTAGGTAGCCAAACAACAGATCATTACACTAGTCCTACAAGGCACCATACTACCAAAAAAAAAAAAAAAAAAAAAAAAGAAAAAAAAAAGAAGAAGAAGAAGTCAATCCAACACATTTAGATGTCCAGTTAGATACTATTTGATTAACATTTTTATGAGACAAACAGCCAAAGTGCGATTTTGTGAAAAGTTTAAAAAGTCAGTTGGTGGGTAGTCCACAACCATACTTGTGTAAATTGTAGCAATTGTGTTTACGAGTGAGGAAAATTCCGAACCTGTCAGCTTGGTCACTTTCAAAATAGGGTTAGTCAAAATGCCTTTTCTACGATGACAAATCTAAATTCATTCTCCCTACAATAGCATCTTCCTTCGCATGAACGATACATAAATATTGCCGGCTCCTGCCTACTGTTTGAATATGTTTTAGTCTTCAAAGCCTTCATGGAGAAGGATGGGGGGTTGCTCCTGTACTAAGTGATACCACATGGCTCATGGACTTGGCTTTTCTTGTTGACATTACACAAGAGTAGAATATACTCAGCAGGTAGTTTACAAGACCAGTGGCAGCATGTCAAGGTTGCCTATGACAATGTCAGGGCATTCTGCACTAAACTTGTGTTATTGTTCTTAGAGAAACTTATACCATTTCCCAACATGCAAAATACTCATGGACTCAGGCACACCATTCAGTAGTAAGTCTACTAATGCCATTGCAAAGATACAGGAAGAATTTGATCACACGTTTGAAGACTTCAAAACACACAGAGACACTTTTCACATTTTGCTGACCCTGTCTCCTACAAAGTGGAAGATGCCCCCCCCCCCCTTTTTTTTTTTTTTTTTTTTTGCGCTTCAAATGGAGCTGATTGATCTTCAGTGCAATTCTGAAGTCAAGGCTAAGTTCAGGAAGGTGAATTGGAAAAGAAACAAGCATGGACAATTTATGAGAGCAATGCCCTCCACCTTCCCTGAGATTTCGAGGTTTTCAGGCGAATCAATTGCCTTTTTGGAAGTAACTATCTGTGAGAAAAGCTCTTTTCCACTATGAATTTTAACAAGTCAAAGTTCAGGGCCAAATTTACTGATGAGCATCTTCAAGCTATACTGAGGGTCTCAGTTGCTTCCTCACTCAAGCCAAATGTTGCTCAGCTGTGTAAGAAGAAGCGTTTCCAGGTCTTTGGCAACAAGGAGTAGGAGGAAGAAAGTTAAGCCTTAATATTTTTATTTGTTATTGATAAAGGTTGAGCACATTGTAACAGTTGTACTTTATTGAATGTGAAATCTTTTTTGTGTGTGTGTGGAATACTTGATGCGGCCCAGTCTCACTCAGACTCTACCTCCTGCGGCCCCCGGATAATTTGAGTTTGAGACCCCTGGTCTGGATACTAACATCTCTTTATAACAACAAAAGTCAGGCATTCAACGTTTGACTAAAACAACGCCTTGAACAGTTTCATGAATAATACATTCGTCTGTGGGATCAAACGAAAAATTCAAATTCTAACTTATGCCTACATATGGCCCCGTGACGTCCCTAGCACTTTTATTGATGTCTCTCATTTCGCTAAACCAAGCGAGTTGATTTTCTGTTGTTTGAATATCTTTTGTCTGAAGAAAAGACTTCTTTTGGAACCCGTGTGTTAGTAGTGGTAGTATTAGAGCCTATTCCCGCGCCCTCTGTTAGTGTTAGAATCTATTCCTTTTTTTTTTTCTTCTAAAAAGTAATGTTGTTTTGTTTTATGTAATTTTTTAATTTAAACTGTTTCTTTCTTTACACTACATCATTAATAAATGTTTTTTAACAACAAACATTTTTTACGTCAAACAGAATTGGGGGGGGGGG
>CAXITT010000070.1:1170352-1187837 GCA_964033795.1 Lymnaea stagnalis
GTGTGAGGGGTGCATGCAGCATGGTAACGTACAGACCGTTGGTGTGGTGGGTGCAGCATGGTAACATACAGAGCTCTGGTGTGACGGGTGCAGCATGGTAACATACAGAGCTCTGGTGTGAAGGGTGCACCATGGTAACATACAGAGCTCTGGTGTGACGGGTGCAGCATTGTAACATACAGAGCTCTGGTGTGACGGGTGCACCATGGTAACATACAGAGCTCTGGTTTGACAGGTGCAGCATGGTAACATACAGAGCTCTGGTGTGACGGGTGCACCATGGTAACATACAGAGCTCTGGTGTGACGGGTGCAGCATTGTAACATACAGAGCTCTGGTTTGACAGGTGCAGCATGGTAACATACAGAGCTCTGGTGTGACGGTTGCAGCATGGTAACATACAGAGCTCTGGTGTCTCGTGTTTAAACGTCTTCACCCTTTTGTTCAAGAGTCTGCGAACTGAAACAACAAGACCACATGATGAGAAAATAAAATAATGCTAGCAATGTTACAATTTCAGCTGCTGGCCAAATAATGTGTGATAGAATGCTAGCAATTTTACAATGTCAGCTGTTGACCAAATAATGTGTGATAGAATGCTAGCAATATAAGACGATATGAATATCAGGGCCACTTTTACCATTAGGTGAATAAGCAATCGTATGGGTATGTCTTACGGAAAGGGGCGTCAGAGACTGACTGCCCTGGTCTTGATGATTATATCTATTATATTCTATTTGTTAGGATTTTTTTATGTTACAAGGGAATGGGACTACCCCCCCCCCCCCATGCGTCAATCAAAGAGATATCGGTAGTAAATAATGTAGTTGGTGAACATGATTGCTACATGTCAGAGATAGATAGCCAGTCGAGACTGCATTGTTTGTGTCATAATTGTGGTTCATGTCATGGCAATGGTACAAGTAAAATGTCAGAGACATGTCATGGCAATGGTACAAGTAAAATGTCAGAGACATGTCATGGCAATGGTACAAGTAAAATGTCAGAGACATGTCATGGCAATGGTACAAGTAAAATGTCAGAGACATGTCATGGCAATGGTACAAGTAAAATGTCAGAGACATGTCATGGCAATGGTACAAGTAAAATGTCAGAGACATGTCATGGCAATGGTACAAGTAAAATGTCAGAGACATGTCATGGCAATGGTACAAGTAAAATGTCAGAGACATGTCATGGCAATGGTACAAGTAAAATGTCAGAGACATGTCATGGCAATGGTACAAGTAAAATGTCAGAGACATGTCATGGCAATGGTACAAGTAAAATGTCAGAGACATGTCATGGCAATGGTACAAGTAAAATGTCAGAGACATGTCATGGCAATGGTACAAGTAAAATGTCAGAGACATGTCATGGCAATGGTACAAGTAAAATGTCAGAGACATGTCATGGCAATGGTACAAGTAAAATGTCAGAGACATGTCATGGCAATGGTACAAGTAAAATGTCAGAGACATGTCATGGCAATGGTACAAGTAAAATGTCAGAGACATGTCATGGCAATGGTACAAGTAAAATGTCAGAGACATGTCATGGCAATGGTACAAGTAAAATGTCAGAGACATGTCATGGCAATGGTACAAGTAAAATGTCAGAGACATGTCATGGCAATGGTACAAGTAAAATGTCAGAGACATGTCATGGCAATGGTACAAGTAAAATGTCAGAGACATGTCATGGCAATGGTACAAGTAAAATGTCAGAGACATGTCATGGCAATGGTACAAGTAAAATGTCAGAGACATGTCATGGCAATGGTACAAGTAAAATGTCAGAGACATGTCACGGCAATGGTACAAGTAAAATTCCAGAGACATGTCACGGCAATGGTACAAGTAAAATGTCAGAGACATGTCATGGCAATGGTACAAGTAAAATGTCAGAGACATGTCACGGCAATTGTACAAATAAAATGTCAGAGACATGTCATGGCAATTGTACAAGTAAAATGTCAGAGACATGTCATGGCAATGGTACAAGTGCAATGTCAGAAACATGTCATGGCAATGGTACAAGTAAAATGTCAGAGACATGTCATGGCAATGGTACAAGTAAAATGTCAGAGACATGTCATTGCAATGGTACAAGTAAAATGTCAGAGACATGTCACGGCAATGGTACAAGTACAATGTCAGAGACATGTCATGGTAATGGTACAAGTAAAATGTCAGAGACATGTCATGGCAATGGTACAAGTACAATGTCAGAAACATGTCATGGCAATGGTACAAGTACAATGTCAGAGACATGTCATGGCAATGGTGCAATTAAAATGTCAGAGACATGTCATGGCAATGGTACAAGTAAAATGTCAGAGACATGTCATGGCAATGGTACAAGTAAAATGTCAGAGACATGTTATGGCAATGGTACAAGTAAAATGTCAGAGACATGTCATGGCAATGGTACAAGTAAAATGTCAGAGACATGTCATAGCAATGGTACAAGTAAAATGTCAGAAACATGTCATGGCAATGGTACAAGTGCAATGTCAGAAACATGTCATGGCACTGGTACAAGTACAATGTCAGAAACATGTCATGGCAATGGTACAAGTACAATGTCAGAAACATGTCATGGCAATGGTACAAGTACAATGTCAGAAACATGTCATGGCAATGGTACAAGTACAATGTCAGAGACATGTCATGGTCGTGGTACAAGTAGGATGTCAGAAACATAACATGGTCGTGGCACAACTAGTACTGGTACAAGTACGAAGTACCGATGTGGCAGTATGGACTGCAATGGACGTGGCCAGTAGCATGCAAATAGGGGAGCTTGGGGCGGTCGGCCCTGGGGACACTTTTCAGGGTCATCATTTTAGGTCCACAGCAAAAAAGTGTTACATGGCGTCATTAGGGGCTGTATTGCGCCAGGTCCTAGGGCATTAGGGTCCATGGTGCTTCACCCGTGCGTCCCCAGTGCCCCGCCCATGCCCATGCTATTAATGATTACATACAGAGGTGTAGCTAGGGACTGTGGGGTGCGGCCACAACGGGTTGTTCACTCACAGGGGTTGACACAAAATTTATTATGCAAATTTGACATAGTTCATAGTTCGCTCCAGTCTGTTTCACAACAGATCTAAGTGAAATACAAGAGCACGGCGCCACAAGAGCAGGGTGCCACCAGCAAGCAGGCTGCCACAAGGACAGGGTGACGCCAGAAGTCAAGGTGCCAAGAATTCAGGGTGTCTTAATAGCAGGGTGCCAACAGAACTCAGGGCGCCACAAGAAACTGGTTGCCAACGGAAGCAGTGGGCCACGAGAACTGGGTGCCACCAGAAATCAGGGTGCCACAATAACTGGGTGCCACCAGAAATCAAGGTGCCACAAGAACTAGGTGTCACCAGAAAGCAGGTTGACACAAGAACTGGGTGCCACTAGAAATCATGGTGCCACAAGAACTGGGTGCCACCAGAAATCAGGGTGCCACAAGAACTGGGTGCCACCAGAAAGCAGGGTGCCACCAGAGCGGGTTGCATCTGATCAGAGCGCCCCAGCAAAAAGGCAGCCACCAGAGCAGGCAGGCTCGGGGGAAGGTACACGGGGGATGTCATAAGAGTGTGGACTCCATGCGTTTACCGGACGGGGCGACATCGACCCTTGTCACGTCACTGGTATCCTATACTGTTCGAGGCGTCGACACGGTAATTAATAAAATGAGTAAAACAGAGTAGGGTTAAACCTGAAAAAATATACGCAACAAAACAGTGAACGTGTCGGCAGAAAGCCTTCGTCAGCGAACAAAACAACAGAAAAAACGGTATAAAAATAAGAAATAGCACTTAGCTGGTAAGTAGTATCTGTGGGCAGCAATAGAAGCAATAGAAATTGCACACTTCTATTGCTGCCCACAGATACTACTTACCAGCTAAGTGCTATTTCTTATTTTTATACCGTTTTTTCTGTTGTTTTGTTCGCTGACGAAGGCTTTCTGCCGACACGTTCGCATTTTTGTTGCGTATATTTTTTCAGGTTTAACCCTACTCTGTTTTACTCATTTTATTTTGTACTAACCTGATTGCAGTCTCTCCCCTTGTGACACGGTAATTAATAAGACCAACTAACGTCTTGAGTCTGTCTTGGCTCATCTATTATGGAAACACTGCAGCCGCGGGGGCGATGCGTCGAAGGGGCTTTAAGCAGGCAGAACATCCCGCTGAGTGACACTTTACCCAACGTCAGGGGTTATTACATATTTACCGATGTTGATCGGAGTCTGGCATGCATGCTGCTACGGAGGCAGGGGTGAACTATTGATGGAGAAACCGTGATAAAGTTAAGGGGGCCCTTATCCCTATAACTAAGAAGCGTGTCGTCTGCTGATGACATCAGGAATACAAAAGGCAGTCAAGGTAAAGTCAATTTCAGAGCCGGAAAGAGACAAAGCTTAAAACACCCGGACGTGAGCCATGGGCTTAATTAGCATGATGGTCAGCCCGCCATTGAAACTAGGCAACTTGGAAATCCGTCATTGATCTAATTTATCCTTGATGCAGGTACACGTTGAGGTAATCGGGGGAAAAAAAAGGGGGGATGGGTGGAGAGGGGGGTAGCTATGTTTGCATTGTCCCTAAAAAAATTGCTGGTTGATAAGTCCGGGGCCGGGTCCATTTGAGGTTCAAGAGCCCTTGGCACGTTCCCCCACGTGTCCCCGGGGACAATACGATCCTTCGATGCTTGGTCATCAACATACCGGTACTGGTGTTCAGAGGCGCTTGCACGAATTGGTTTTGCAGGGTAAAATTCGTAGCTTCATTTGCTCGATTAAAGTGTTCTTTTTATCCCAGGGCAAATTTTGATTGGGTACTTTCTTCTTTTAACACAAATATTATTTAATTATCTTTATATTATAATTATGGCTAAGTGGCTGTGGATACTATAGTTATGGCTACAATGGCTGTAGATGGTATAGTTATGGCTACACTGGTGTTGGATATTATAGGTATGGCTACAATGGATGTGGATACTATCGTTATGGCTCTGGCTAAAATGGATGTGCCTAAAATGACCACGTCTACAATGGCTATAGCTACCATGACTATAGCCGCAATGGTTGTGGCTACCTTGGCTAGGGCTACTATAGCGGGAGCTAAAATGATTGTTGCTACTATGGCTATGGCTACATTGGAAGGGGTGAAAATGGCAACGGCTGCAATGAATGTGGCCACACTGGCGATGGCTAAACAAAATATTTGTACTATAGCTACAGGGACCATAGCTATGACCATCTTGGCTATCATGTCTGTAGCTACAATAGCTGCTGCTATATCACATAGTATATGTTTATGGCTACAAGGTGGCTACTATGGCTGTTTGTTGCGAGGAAAATTTCCACACCACGACTATCCACTACATACCAGACATATTACGAAAGACAACAGGTGGAGGGAGGTGGGGGGAGGCTATTAATTTTTGCGTCACATGTACGCCTGGCATTGTTCGAACACTCCTGATAATACGGAAGGCTGGGGAAATGCAGTGTGTGTGTGTCACCCCCCCCCCCCCGGGAGGCACGCTCACAATTCTGAAAGTCAACATTGTGTCCCAGAGGCGGCTCCCGATGATGTCACTTAATCCAGTGGTTTCCATGTGATTGATTCAATTTTAATTTTAATACTAATAAAAAATTTCCCTGGAATTAAGAATCTTTACAAAAACAACAATCTATTAAGAAACTTCACAAACACAAGATTTTATTAAGAAACTTTGTAAACACAACAATTTACTAAGAAACTTCACAAACACAAGAATCTACTAAGAAACTTTACAAACACAACAATTTACTAAGACACTTCACAAGAATTTACTTTGTTACGGTTATCAGGAACAAAAAAAGTAGCCCGAATTGAGTAAGTTCAGATGTTATGATGATAATAGGATCGGACTAATTAAGAGACAGTTCAACTTTTTTTTTTTAAAGACACAACGTAACGCTTGCATGACGTCACGTGCGGAATAATGTTCTCGTCGTCGTCAATGGGTCGTGTGACGTCACAGGCAAGCCTCGGAGTCGTTAGGGTTCGAATAATCCAAAAATCTTCCTACGTCCTGTTTATACGAGATCCTTTCCCCGTACAACCAGATGAACAACACTTTTAAATGAACAAAAAAACGTTGACAAGTTCATATTCCTTTTAAGCAGTGGCTCTCAACACTCCTAGTGTCGCGACCCTTTAATTACGTTTAATACAGTTCATCATGTTTTTGGTGATCCCGAAACAAATAATTATCTTCGTTGCTACTTTATAAATACGTGTTTTCCGACCCAAGGGCTGAGAACCACTGCTGTATGGCAGCTACATGGCTTTGACTACAATTTAGCTAAACAGATGCAGTTATGCGTAAGAGTGTGCCCCTGTAGTGCTGGCGGGCATCCATAGTTCCTCCGAAAGACAGCTGCATTTAGATTGACCATGAGTTCCTGACTGCCGCTTGGATACTATTCTAGTCATAATAAATTACACATACCGGTACATTTGCATTTCAAAATAAAATTGGTCTTCGGTGACTATGTCAGGGATTCCCCAAACATCACCATCTCAGGGATTCCCCAAACATCCCCATCTCAGGGATTCCCCAAACATCCCCATCTCAGGGATTCCCCAAACATCCCCATCTCAGGGATTCCCCAAACATCCCCATCTCAGGGATTCCCCAAACATCCCCATCTCAGGGATTCCCCAAACATCCCCATCTCAGGGATTCCCCAAACATCACCATCTCAGGGATTCCCCAAACATCCCCATCTCAGGGATTCCCCAAACATCACCATCTCAGGGATTCCCCAAACATCCCCATCTCAGGGATTCCCCAAACATCCCCATCTCAGGGATTCCCCAAACATCCCCATCTCAGGGATTCCCCAAACATCCCCATCTCAGGGATTCCCCAAACATCCCCATCTCAGGGATTCCCCAAACATCACCATCTCAGGGATTCCCCAAACATCCCCATCTCAGGGATTCCCCAAACATCACCATCTCAGGGATTCACTGCACATCACCATCTCAGGGATTCCCCAAACATCCCCATCTCAGGGATTCCCCAAACATCACCATCTCAGGGATTCCCCAAACATCACCATCTCAGGGATTCCCCAAACATCCCCATCTCAGGGATTCCCCAAACATCACCATCCCAGGGATTCACTGCACATCACCATCCCAGGGATTCAGTGCACATCACCATCCCAGGGATTCACTGCACATCACCATCCCAGGGATTCAGTGCACATCACCATATCAGGGATTCACTGCACATCACCATCCCAGGGATTCACTGCACATTACCATCTCAGGGATTCACTGCACATCACCATCCCAGGGATTCACTGCACATCACCATCCCAGGGATTCACTGCACATCACCATCTCAGGGATTCACTGCACATCACCATCCCAGGGATTCACTGCACATCACCATCCCAGGGATTCACTGCACATCACCATATCAGGGATTCACTGCGCATCACCATCTCAGGGATTCACTGCACATCACCATCTCAGGGATTCACTTCACATCACCAGATCAGGGATTCACTGCAAATCACCAGATCAGGGATTCATCACATCTTTATCCCAAATACTCACCACACCACAATAAAGATATTCATCACTATCTCATAATAATATATTCACATCACTTTCCCGGATATTAGCCACATCTATGTACCATATATTCACCAGTTCATTGCCCCAGATATCACTACACCTCACTATCCCAGATATTCACCACACATCACTATCACAGATATTTACCACACTTCACTATACCAGATATTCACCACACTTCACTATACCAGATATTCTACACACTTCACTATTCCAGATATTCACCACACATCACTATCCCAGATGTTCACCACATTACTATCCCAGATATTCACCACAGATCCCAATACCAGTCAGTCAAACACGTCAGTCAGTCAAACACGTCAGTCAGTCAGACACGTCAGTCAGTCAAACACGTCAGCCAGTCAGTCAGAAGTGTCATTTAGTCGGTCAAAAACGTCAGTCAATCAAACTCATCAGTCCCCTCAAAGACGTCAGTCAGTCAAACACATACACTTTGTGTAATGAAATATCGTGTGCTGATCTACTATTTAAGTACCGGTATCGTAATATAAAGCAGAATACTTTATTCAAGAATTTATTTACACTAGTTGAACAGACGACAATTTTATATAGATTCATACAAACAAAGCAAGCCACAAACTCATGGCACAAATAATCTGATCTGAAGCATTTTAGTTTTATTATTAAATTATTGTAGCAAAATCAAATTTAGGTATGCATGTAAAAACATCAGAACCACTGGTCAGTCTCAACCCACTGACTTCAAATCACGGCCGGCCCACAAGCTACTTTTTCGTTGAGGATAGAAAAATCAGTGGATCCCAAACATTTAAATGGTATAACCCCCCTTTTGCATTTAATCTTCTCGCATTTAGCCATTTTTTACATTATTTTTTTTTACAGTTCGTCTTTATTTTACTAAAAAGGTAATCAATAATTTAGATTATTGCACATCAGATTTAAAAAAAAAAAATAATGATTATATAAAGCCATGATGGTTAACTAGGCCTCAAAGTAAAAGCCCGTTCAGCGTTGTAGTTTATATGCTGTCTTAACCGCTTTTGAGAACCGCTCTTATCGTGTCCAGCTCCAATGTGGACATTGTCATGGCAGATAATATTTCTTTACAATTCGCTGGCTTGCGGACTGGCGTTACGGGGAAAGAAAGGTCACCCCACCCTAAACCAATGCAGCTCTTTCCGGAAGTCTACCACTGCCCTCTTCACCCATCCCCCCATTTATCAGATATTAGCACGTTATTTAAGCCTGGTCCTGCTCTTGCTAACATCATCCTGGCGGCAGAGAGCAGACTGACAGCAAGTAGAATTCGTTGATAGGAAGGAAGCTGTCCCTGCTATTTCGCCGAAAGAAACATTGCGTGTGGCGCTTTTCACCTGACTTCAGTGACGTAACGAATTCTTCTAATCAAAGTGAGTACCAGGTACATTCTTGACACTGAACACAAACCAGCCTTACAAACATTCAACAAACTTGCTACATAAGATAAATGCTACACACTTATTCAAGTCGGCATCCAACGGCTCTTTGAATGAATAATCGTAAAGCCGTTTAAACTTACATAAAAACAAAACCTAGGTACTTAAATGTCTCTGCTTGCTCTGTACTGAGATTATCTCTTGTGAGATCTGCTGCAATAGGCAATAGGGTGATCTCCCCTCCAGAAATCGACAGTTTTTGTGTGTGCTTTATTTTTTATTTAAAAAAGAAAAGTTTTTTGAGACATTTATTTACTGGAACAAAAAAAAATAATCGCATCAACTGAAAAAGCTTGCAACTAAGTAGCCCGTATAAGCTTTCCCCTTCAGACATTAAGCCTAAAATTGTGGTATCATCAGAAAATTTAAAGACTGGAACTTTGAGCTTGGAACCATGTTGCTTAGGGCTGTGGATAGCCTTGGCCTCAAGTGGAGACAGGGCAGGGGAGAGAACGCAACCTTTTGTACCCCGGTAGTGATTTCACGAGTTACTGATCTCGGTCAGGTCATTCACCTTGACCTATTGTTAGTGATTAGTTAAAAAGTTCAGCATCCACGCTGGAATGTTTGATGTGACATCCACCGAAGACAGCTGTTTAATCATAAGCTGTGCTTGGATGCACGTATGATATGTCATAAATAGTCTTGAAAAATCAGGAATGAAGTATAAGAAGCAAACTGTCACCCCAGGTATCGTATGAATCTTTGTTCGCTCCTGTCTGTAAAAGGGGGGGGGGGCTCCATAAATAAATAACCCAATAAAAGGTTGCTGACCCCTGCGTGATTATAACTGGCCACAGCTTCACTCACACCTCCATTACAGCTCCAGTCATACTTGAAGATCTAAGCAGAAAAGATGTATAACAACTTTTCAACAGGTTATATTATATTTTAACTAGGACATTCGCGGAAGTCCCCCACAACAATTACCCCAGCGCCACTACTCTAATTATCTCAGCTCTACTGTTACATCACAGTGATCCCAGCTTCACTATTACAATGATCTCAGCTCTAGTACCACAATTCCTTTAATGTAATTATACCAGTATCACTACTACAATTAACTCAAATTCCAATACCCCCCCCCCCCCCCCCCCAAAAAAAAAAAAAAAAAAATAAAAAAAAAAAAAAAAATTTTTTTAAAAAAAAAAAAAAAAAAAAAAAAAAAAAAAAAAAAAAAAAAATCCAAAACCCCCCCCCCCCCAAACCAAAAATAAATAAAAATAAATCATAATAATAATAATAATCTTTTTATAAAATAAATAAATAAATGAAAAATGAAAAAAAGCGAATTCCACACAAGATCTTGAAGACTTCAGTGGCATGTTTAGTACCGGTATCAGCATTGTTTTCACTACGTGTCTAGCAGTCAAAAAAAACTTAAGAGTCTTACACAACCCTTTCGATTGCATTGTTGATGAGCTGTCAAAGGAAATTCAAATGGAAGTTTCAATCTGCAAATCAATGATTTGGCGAAAGTCAGACACAACCAAGGAAAACGGAAAGACTTGTTTTTTTCAAACTGGTTTTTGTGTGATCCATTTAACAGTGGTTTTTTGGGGCAATCCTTATGCTAATTTAAAAGTGGCTCTTGAGTGATCCATTTGCAAAATTTTAAAAGTGGTTTTGGGATGATCCTTATGCTAATTTAAAAGTGGCTCTTGGATGATCCATATGATACTTTTAAAAGTGGCTCTTGTATACTCCATTTGCTAATTTAAAAATGACTTTTGGGGGATGACCCTTATGCTAATTTAAAAGTGGCTCTTGTGTGATCCACGTGCTAATTTTAAAAGCTTTCGCTCGTGATTTTAAACATTCCTTGGCACTATCCACTTGTGTGAGGAGACATTTCTAAGAAATGAAACACGTGAAATCAAGTATCAGACTAGGCTTATCTGAAAAGCACTTGTAAGCTCTGGTTGAAATAATAATATGGAGCACTGACTATTAGCCGCAACTAAATTTCTTGTCAGAGCAGAACAATCTTAATGCATGTCACTTAGGTGAAAAGATGATTGTAGAATTTCAATGTGTTCCAAATACTTAATGTGAGTCTCCGTTAAATTTATGGAATCTTTGTCAGAAATCTGAAGAGCTCCGATTTCTCTATTCTCACTACATTTCGACATGGAAATAAACGTGTGTCGCACATTTCGTACAAAGTTAATTTGGTTTAGAGATTCTGATCACAGATATAAGCCAGCTTGATTTTATGACATATCCATCCAGCCCTCGTCCAATAAATAAATAAAAAATAAAAAATTAAAATAATAATCTCTGGTCCAAACCACTGAGGAATAGTTCTGATAACGACGATTATGTTAGGGCTACTATTAGCACAAGGGAAGGGTGTGACCATTAGCCAGAAATGTCATCCTGACCCTGCGGTTTGAATAGATCCTTAAAAGAATGATAATCGTTCGTTTTTTGTTTCCAAACATGTGTAAGCTGTTCTGAAAAAGTCGATTCTGTAATAAGGTCTACGATACCAGAAGCTGTATGCCACTGATCAAGTCACCACCATCAACAAAGTGGGGCAGGTCAAAGGTTGAGGAATTCGTCAGTGTACATGATTAGTCATGAAACTAACCTCGGTAGTGCAATGTTAACCAAGCATCATTGCCTATACTTTAACTTTTTAAAAACATTATATCTTATACAACAATTATATCTTATAAACAACTATATCCTGTACAATAACTATATCTTATACAACAATATATATATATATATATATATTGTACAACAACTTTATCTTAAGGAGCAACTATATCTTTTAAAACAACTATATCTTATACAACAACTATATCTTATAAAACAACTATATCTTACACAACAATTATATCTTATATCACAACTATCTCTTGTACATAATTATATCTTATAAAACAACTATATCTAATACAACAAATATCTCTCATGTAACAACTATTTCTTATAACAACAACTATATCTTAAATCACAACTTAATCTTATATAACAGCTATATCTTATACAACAAATATATATTGCACAACAACTATATCTTACACAACAACAATATCATGTACAACAAATAATATCTTATACAACAATTATATCTTATATAACAACGAAATAGTGTACAACAATTATATCTTATAAAGCAATTACCAGTACATCATATGCAAAAATTATAACTTATAGGAATATAACTTATAAAATAATCAGACTTTCATAAAACATTAAAATTTTATAAAACATCAGACTTTTATAAATCCATCAGACTTTCATAAAACAATCAGACTTTTATAAAACAATCATAATGTATTCAACAATCATATCTGTTGAAACAACTATATCGTATACAACAACAATACAAACAGAAGAATGCCCTCGTAGGTCTGTCTAGAACAGTAGTTCTTAATCTGTTGGTCGTGATCCCTGCTGGGGGGTCGAACGACTCTTACACAGTGGTCGCCTTACGCCTTAGACCACCGGAGAACACAATGTATATTTATGAAGAAGTTGCGGAAATAATTTTATGGATTGGGGGGTGACCACAACATGAGGAACTGTATTAAAAGGGGTCGCGGCGTTAGGAAGGTTGAGAACCACTGATCTAGAGCATGGAACAGCGTCCTCTTAAAAACTCACACTCAATATTTCATCACGTCACTATTTCTTCACATCACTATTTCTTCACTTCATGAAGGAAACAGCAGAGCAATGCTGTGTGGAGGCTTGACATAGAAAGACAGGGCGATACAGGAAGAACGTTTCTTGTATTGTCCTGTCTTTTCTCTTGCAAGCGTCCACGTACTGTATTCTGCCGTCTCCTTCACACAGCTTGAACGCAATTCTTCAGTTCTTATACATCGAGGAATGAGTTTTTTGTTGTTTTTTTAAAACAGTTTGTAGCGGAGTGAGTGAATAAAAAGTAAAGCATTCGATTTATGAGGGGAAAAAAATGGAATATACATGGCGTAGCTTGTTAGTTCATAGAGAATGTACGGTTTCAAAGAGTTGTCTGTCGGGTAACACAGCCAGTAATGACCAGACACAAGCTATTGGCGGTAATGACAAAGGTTGCCGCTGGTCAATTAGAAGACTACGTTTCAGTGTGCTGGTAGAAAACTATGGCCAGAGAAGATTACGGTCAGTGGTGGTCAGTCCAACGTATTTCAAACAACAGTCTGGTTTTTGTTCTTGGTGCCAAATATATTGTTTCTGTGTGTCAAATGTCTCGTGTCTTCGTGCCAACTGTCTTGCGTCGTTGTGCATCAATTATCCAAATCAACCAAAGGCAGGGTCTCTAAGATGTTAAAACCCACAAGATGCCAAAGAACTTGAAAGTCGCAAACATTTGACAAAACAACACCAACATCTCATTATTTTGGTCTAACATCCTCAGATGCTGTCCTCCGTAGCCCTCAGATATCTCCTGGTCCTGTCCCTGGCGTTCTTGGCAGTTGTCACGTCCTCAAGAACCCAATCCAGGTTCGCGTCGTATGAGCTCATGGGGACTGAGGGCACAGAATGCGTCACCACTAAAACGATTTCACAAATATGCTATCAGGTGAGCGACTGTAGGCGCGGCGAAAAGATCTTCACAATTATGCTATCGGATAGACTATTGTATGGAAGTCAAGCGAATCATGTTCTTAAAGTCGTGTGTCTGTCTGGAAGTCAGTGCCGGCTCAACGTACCGGCAACTCGGGCAGTTGGCCGCGGTACCGTGTGCTTAGGGCGCCATCAACGATTGCATGTGGGCGCAATGGAAGAAGAATAGAAAGTGAAAAGAAAGAATAGAAATAAAAAGATTTGCTAATCTAAAGGCTAGTAATAAAATATCATCGGTAGGCTAATTGTTCGTATTGCCCACGGTAGGATAATTGTTCATACTGCCCATGGTAGGCTAATTTTTCATACTTTCCACGGTGGGATAATTTTTCATACGGTCAAAATACAAGTTAGACAAACAATATTATTGTTCAAACGAAAAACCTAGGTAATACAAGGTAATAAACCCATTAACTTTGAAAAACCTAGGTAATACAAGGTAATAAACCCATTACCTAATCCTTGGCGTTTTCCTTGCAAATTAAAAAAAAAATTATTACGCTTAAAACGTGCGCCAACGTTAAGCTTGGCCAGGGCACCAGCAACCGTAGGGCGGGGCCTGCTGGAAGTATCACTTTAAAAAACTAACTTTTAAAAAAAAAGAACAGCATTTTCAAAACTTGCAGTTGCAAACCCTTTTAAGCATTCTCGCATAAATATCAAGTTTGCTCAAGATAAATACTACACAACGACGCGAAATGGATCAGTTGGGGAATTCAAATATGGGTTTCAGGATGATTATTTGCCATAATGAGACGAAAATAGATTGTATGTTTCCATAGGTCAGATGATTCGCTGTAAGATTTTACGATAGGATTAACGATTGGAACACGTTTGGAAGTCAAGTGTCGACAATAAAATCGAATGTGGAAATTAATGACCAAGGGTGAAGAGTTTGGTGTTTGTCTAATCATCTTTAAGTCGTGGCACATTGGCTTCGAAATTATATGTGAAACCATTTTCACCAGGAATCTACCGTTTGCAAAGGGCATCAAACACCCCAAATGGCTAATGGCTAATCTTGTGATGACGTAGGGGGATATTTCCTGGTTTGATGTCAAGGACGACTTCATGACCACCACCCCACCCCACCCCCCCCCACACACACACACACCACCACACACATTTTATAACACGTGCGAAATAACAAAAACATTTGATGTTCTCAATTTAAAAATGGAAATGCACTTAGCAAAAATTCAAGTATTCACAGCATAAAAAAAAAAGTCGTAAAAGACCTTTACATTTGAAGTTACACATTTTTGTTATAGGGAATTTTCATTTTCTTCTTTCGTAGTATATTTCAAGACTTTTGACAATTCGTTAATTTGCGAAATGACATTTTTACTAATTTATTTTTTAAAAAAAAATCGTTCGAATGATGTCAACCCCACTTCCCTCCACTTTTCAGGAATCACCCCCCCCCCTTTTTCCTCAAGTCTGCACCGTGTAACTCTTAACTAGGTCATACAGAACTGCTAATAGTTTGTTGTGTAAATCAATTAGGTCATACAGAACTGCTAATAGTTTGTTTTGAAAAATAACTAGGTCATAAAGAACTAGTTATATTTTGTTTGGTAAATTAACTAGGTCATACAGAACTGTTAACATTTTGTTTTTTTAATTAATTAGGTCATACAGAACTACTAATAGTTTGTTTGTAAATTAACTAGGTCATACAGAACTGCTAATAGTTTGTTTGTAAATTAACTAGGTCATACAGAACTGCTAATATTTTGTTTTGTAAATTAACTAGGTCATACAGAACTGCTAATATTTTGTTTTGTAAATTAACTAGGTCATACAGAACTGCTAATATTTTTTTTGTAAATTAACTAGGTCATACAGAACTGCTAATAGTTTGTTTGTAAATTAACTAGGTCATACAGAACTACTAATAGTTTGTTTGTAAATTAACTAGGTCATACAGAACTACTAATAGTTTGTTTGTAAATTAACTAGGCCATATAGAAATGCTAAAAATGTATTTGTGTACAACTAGGTCACGATGCAGTACAGTCAATTTCACCAGCGATCAACATAAAAAAGTTTGCGGTACAACTCTACCTCACTAAAAATAACTATTTGTGTGCTCAAATAGTGTGGTACAACTCTACCTCACCAAAACTAACTCTTTGTTTTCTCAAATAGTGCGGTACAACTCTACCTCACTAAAAATAACTATTTGTGTGCTCAAATAGTGTTGTACAACTCTACCTCACCAAAACTAACTCTTTGTTTTCTCAAATAGTGCGGTACAACTCTACCTCACTAAAAATAACTATTTGTGTGCTCAAATAGTGTTGTACAACTCTACCTCACCAAAACTAACTCTTTGTTTTCTCAAATAGTGCGGTACAACTCATCCTCACCCAAACTAACTCTTTGTGTTCCCCAACAGTGTGCTACAAGACACGAAGACAGTTTTGTACAAGTTTACCAGGAATGTTGCAAGAAGGAAATGGGTCTGAGAGAGTACTGTGAGGAGATCTATACCGAGCTGCCCATTCGAAGTGGACTCTGGCAGCCCAACAAATAAAGGACGTCAACATGGGCTTTAATACATCTAAAAAACAACACATCATTAAGAAATTTCGTCTGTTGAATTGTAAGCTGATGTTAAAGACTAAATAAACATAAATAACAAATATCTCACCTTTTTTTTTTTTATGTGTTTTTTTTAAACAGTATTATATGTTTTGACCACATTGATGACCATAGATCAGATTTGTTGTCATAACTCAGTTTTTTGTAGATCAGATTTAGAGTCAGAAATCAGTTTGTCATAGATCAGATTTGTTGTCATAACTCAGTTTGTCGTAGATCAGATTAAGAGTCAGAAATCAGTTTGCCATAGATCATATTTATAGTAAAAAATCAGTTTGTCATAGATCAGATTTGTAGTCATAAATCAGTTTGTCATAGATCAGATTTATAGTCAGAAATCAGTTTGTGACATAGATCAGATGTATAGCCATCAATCAGTTTGTCATAGGTCAGATTTATAGTCATGACATTAAGTGTTGAATTAATGAAGACCCAATTCCTGAAGCTAAGAAAGTGAGCGTGACTCATCGGACGGCTTAACCGGGACGATTCCTTTCGTGACGTGCTGTCTCATGGTGCCTCCATATCCATTGACTTATGAGCTACATCTGATGCCTCATGTGCCACATCTGGGGCCTTGTGTGGCGCAGAGGGAAGATAGTGTGTTACCTCTTGAGGCTAGCGTGGCACCCCTTGAGGATAGTGTGTTACCTCTTGAGGCTAGCGTGGCACCTCTTGAAAGTTAGTGTGACCTGTCTTGAGGATAGTGTTGCAAATCCTGAGGATAGTGTAGTACCTCTTGATAATGTCGCCTTTTTGGGGGGCTCAAAATGGCGCTTCGGCGGGGTTGTGCGCATCTGGGAGACTTGTGCGCGTCTGGGAGACTTGTGCGCGTCTGGGAGACTTGTGCGCGTCTGGGAGACTTGTGCGTATCTGGGAGACTTGTGCGCGTCTGGGAGACTTGTGCGCGTCTGGGAGACTTGTGCGTATCTGGGAGACTTGTGCGTATCTGGGAGACTTGTGCGCATTTGGGAGACTTGTGCACATCTGGGAGACTTGTGCGTATCTGGGAGACTTGTGCGCATTTGGGAGACTTGTGTGCATCGGGGAGACTTGTGCGCATCTGGGAGACTTGTGCGCATCTGGTGGAGCGTACTTTATATATTTTAAAGTTTCAAATGAAGTAAACTAGTACCAAGAGTGGCCAACCTTGACCAGTGCAGACAAGACAATGCGGGGGCGGGGGGGGGGG
>CAXITT010000070.1:1188541-1206494 GCA_964033795.1 Lymnaea stagnalis
GTGTTCTTCGACAGTGCTGTACATCTCTACCTCACTAAAACTCACTCTCAGTGTTCTTCGACAGTGCTGTACATCTCTACCTCACTAAAACTCACTCTCTGTGTTCTTCGACAGTGCTGTACATCTCTACCTCACTAAAACTCACTCTCTGTGTTCTTCGACAGTGCTGTACATCTCTACCTCACTAAAACTCACTCTCAGTGTTCTTCGACAGTGCTGTACATCTCTACCTCACTAAAACTCACTCTCTGTGTTCTTCGACAGTGCTGTACATCTCTACCTCACTAAAACTCACTCTCTGTGTTCTTCGACAGTGCTGTACATCTCTACCTCACTAAAACTCACTCTCTGTGTTCTTCGACAGTGCTGTACATCTCTACCTCACTAAAACTCACTCTCTGTGTTCTTCGACAGTGCTGTACATCTCTACCTCACTAAAACTCACTCTCTGTGTTCTTCGACAGTGCTGTACATCTCTACCTCACTAAAACTCACTCTCTGTGTTCTTCGACAGTGCTGTACATCTCTACCTCACTAAAACTCACTCTCTGTGTTCTTCGACAGTGCTGTACATCTCTACCTCACTAAAACTCACTCTCTGTGTTCTTCGACAGTGCTGTACATCTCTACCTCACTAAAACTCACTCTCAGTGTTCTTCGACAGTGCTGTACATCTCTACCTCACTAAAACTCACTCTCTGTGTTCTTCGACAGTGCTGTACATCTCTACCTCACTAAAACTCACTCTCTGTGTTCTTCGACAGTGCAGTGGAAGACACGAGGCTATGCTCGTAGAAGTCTACCAGCAATGTCGCAGGATTGAACTGGGTGTGAGAGAGTACTGTGATGACATCTATACCAAACCGCCCAGTCGGAATTGACTCTGGCTTCCTAACTGGACAAGGACTTTTATATGGGGCTTAATAACACCATATTAATATTTATGTCTCCTGTTAAATGTTAAGCTGATGTTAGAGACAAAATAAAGAGAAATGCAAAATAGTTCACTTTAAAAAAAATCTATATATATTATTCAAAGTTTTGATCAACTTAATGATCATAGATCAGATTGATAGTTATAAATCAGTTTGTCACATAGCTCAGATTTGTAGTCAAAAATCAGTTTGTCAGCTATCAGTTTAAGTGTCATGAAATTGATTATTGATTTGTTACCTACCGATATTCTGATTTTTTTTTGTAAATGTACGCTAAAAACTACGGATACCAGGACACTGCCAGTCAAACCGGTACGCTGCCGGTCAAACCGGTATGCTGCCGGTCGAACCGGTACGCTGCCGGTCAAAACCATTATGCTTCCGGTCAAACTGGGACGTGTAATAACCTTATTTATTAGCCTTTGTGGGTATATCGGATGGCTTGTTTGCCAAATATGGTGCTTGTGTGGCGCATAGGGGCTAGTGTGGTGGATCTCTAAGCAAGCGTGGCACCTCTACGGGCTTGTGTGCCGCATAGGGGGGGGGCAGTGTGGTGGCTCTCTAAGCAAGCGTGGCACCTCTACGGGCTTGTGTGGCGCAGAGGGGCTAGTGTGGTGGCTCTCTAAGCAAGCGTGGCACCTCTACGGGATTGTGTGGCGCATAGGGGGCCAGTGTGGTGGCTCTCTAAGCAAGCGTGGCACCTCTATGGGTTTGTGTGGCGCATAGGGGCTAGTGTGAGGGATCATAGTAAGTTTGCTGTCAGTGTAGACGCCAAGCTCTCGAACCGTATTTGACAAGAGGATCTCAGAAGCACCAACTTTGATCGATGCGATTAAAACCTTCCTAATATTGGCATCAGAACCTTCATATCATGGCCTCTGTCTTATCGTCATTGAATTTAAGTCTGTTTGATGACATACATGATTTCATAACAAGACAGCAGTCCTCGACAGCCTGAACAGCAGCTGCACAGTCCAAAGGTTCAGGGCGGAAACTCTTGTACAGTTCCGTGTCATCCGCAAATAATTTTCTGGATATACCACAAATGTCAATAATTCTGCCGAGCTGGATAGTGTACATTGAGAACAGGATAGGTGCTAAAACTGAGCCCTGTGGGACGCTGCAGGTAATGGAAGTGTCCATGGAAAATACTTGATTAACTAGAATCAATGAGTCCTTATATCAGTCGGATAAGAAGTAAACCAGCGAAGTTCAGTTCCAGAGATGCCTTCCTCATTCAGAAGTCTTGACAGAAGACGCTCATTGGTCAATCCCATCAAAAGCAGCGCCGACGTCCAACAGGACCAATAGAGTCAGATCGCTGCAAGGGTCAGCACTACAAGGATCATCATTCGTGACACGGAGTAGTGCCGTGTGTGAGCGTGTAGGTGTGTGCGTGTATGTGTGTGCGTGGATGTGTTTGCGTGGATGTGTGTGCGTGTATGTGTGTTCGCGTATGTGTGTGTGTGTGCGTGTATGCGTGCGTTTGAAAATCTGCAAAAAAATAACAAAACCAAAAACAAAAAAACAAAAAACTTTTATGGACGAGAACCAGAGGCGTAGCTAGTAGCTAGAGTGTTTGGCGCCCGGCGACAGGATTCATTTTAAAGCGCCTCCCTTGGTTTTTAAACTCTCAAACCCATTATTTTTCATAATAAAATAATATCAAAGCACATTTTGTCACCCAATACTAGTCAGGGACATTTCTCTCCCCCCCCCCCTTCTCACTGTTCCTGGCTAGGGGAGCCAACCCCATCTCTCACATCGACTCTCAATTGAGAGTAAGCGCCCTTTACCAGAAAAAATGGATGCAGTCCACTCTCTTGAGAGTAAGCGCCCTTTACCAGAAAAATGGATGCAAGTCCACTCACTTGAGATTAAGCGCCTTTTACCAGAAAAATGGATGCAGTTCACTCACTTGAGAGTAAGTGCTCTTTACGAGAAAAATGGATGCAGTCCACTCACTTAAGAGTAAGTGCCCTTTACCAGAAAACAGGGAAAAGTTGCGACTGATCCGGGAGAGAAAATTGCAAGAATGCTCCGAACAACCTGATATACCCCTGACACTAGCAAATGCTACATGTACAAAGTTGAGCCCCCAAAATATGTAAAGAGAGGACATACTAAGGACAATCGAGGCGTATGAGGATTATGTGGTACAAGTCTCCACATACGGCTCTTACCTCACCAACGGGGGGAAAAAGCTGGATACGGTGCTCTCATCCAGTACAACAGAGGAGATTTCGGGGCCAAGAGGGGAGAATATAACAATTATCGATGCAGAAGCCGGTGCTATTATGACGGCCCCGAAAAAAGTGCGCCGAAGATGAACAAGAAGAAAACCACTTCCAACCATCGTAGCGTTTACCGACACACAACTTGCTCTTGAAGCTGTGAGAAGGGGCTCATTGGATGCAAAAATGGTCAATGCAGTACTTACTAGACCTCATGCGAGCGATACAGTCACATGGTGGCAGAGTGGCCCTTCAGTGGATCCATGGGCACGAGAGATTACCCCCAAAATGATAGAGCTGACTATCTAAGCAAAGAAGGGGTCTGCACGACCACAACTTAACGGGCAAATGATCCGACTGGGGGGCCAAGGCCTGGTTGTAAGACCACTTCCGAGAGGAATGGTTAAAAAATTGGGACATTGCAAGACGGCCCGTAAACTTTACCGGAAAATGCCACAACCCATCAGAGAGGGTGATTAGTGGTTGGCGGTTTAAGCGCGAGAACCAGAGCCGCGTCATTGAGATGAGAACAGAATACTGTCTCACTCAAAGTTACTTACACAGATTACACCCTCTTCAGGACCCTAGTTGCCGTCACTGCGCCGGAGACAGAGGTGCACCGACTAGCCGAGCGCCCGAGTGGAGGGGTCGGGAACATCCCAGACCTCCACGCAGAAAGTCTGATTTACGGCGATGCCAAGCTGTCGATGGGCGATGGGTCATTAGAATATTAATGTACAATACAATAATAAACACTGCATGCAAAGGACTTGTACGGAAAAACTTTGTTTTTACAGGTTGTCTAAATTTTTTGATAGTGTGACGCCTGTATAAATAAATAAAAAAAAAAAATCTACTGTTTAGTGACTGCTATCTTCAGTCTTCTCCAGTGGTCCTTTAAAAAAAAAATTATATGCAGTTGATATCAATTTGAAATTATGGAGGTTGGAAGTTGTGCCAAAAATTTAGAACTACAAGGGGCGCCAAAATAAAAAAAAATCCAGTCCTGGCTTGGGAGGGGGGCACTTCTGAATGTTCGTGGAGTACCGTTCGACAACCTTTAACTATTGGATGTAATAATTAAAATATTTACTTGCTACAAGGGGATGTAATAATCCAAATATTTACTTGCTACAAGGGGATGTAATAATCCAAATATTTACTTGCAACAAGGGGATGTAATTATCCAAATATAAACTTATTAAAAGGGGATTTAAATCCAAATATTTACTTATTACAAAGGGATGTAATAATTGAAATATTTACTTGTTACAAGGGGATGTAATCATCCAAAGTATTTACTTGCTACAAGGGGATGTAATTATCCAATTATAAACTTACTAAAAGGGGATTTAAATCCAAATATTTACTTATTACAAAGGGATGTTATTATTCAAATATTTACTTGTTACAAATGGATGTAATAATTCAGATATTTACTTTTTTTCAAAAGGATGTGATAATCCAAATATTTACTTGTTACAAGTGGATGTAAAAAAAACAAATATTTAGTTGTTACAAGGGTATGTAATAATCCAAATATTTACTTGTTACAATGGGTTTAAGAAACCACAATTTTCCTGTTACAAGGGGGCTGTGTGTAGACACCATTTGATAGGCATTTGCTGTACCCATCTGTTCGTGACTACACATTCATTATGGGACGTCGTTACCTTACAGTATGGCAGGAAGATCACGACACGAAGTTAAGTCAATTAGTAAGCCCAAGAATGATTCTTATCTCGATTGACTTATCGTGTTCTTCCACGAGCCTACAAGGAAATCAACCGCCTGCGGTCCTATCGGTAGCGAAAGTGTCCTGTAGTTTGCGCGAGACAAAAAACGTTAGTGGGTTTGAGAAACAGGGAAAAGATTTTGTGTGGAAAGACGATGGCTAACACGGTGGAAGAGCTCGGTGGGAGGCGCCACTTTGACTACATCGTCATTGGATGTGGCGGGATCGGCAGTGGCGCCATCTACTGGCTGTCGAAAAGAGCAGGACAGAGTAAGTAGCGAGTAGTAGAGTAATTACGGTTGAAAATATTTTGATTCTCTTACCTAATCCTAGTCCTCTGACCACAGACTGAATTCTAACTCCAAGTAGCTTTATAACATTCTAATTGTAAATGTACAATTATCTGATTTATTAAGACAATGTTTTGGCCACATGAAAAGTACAATTCGACACATTTTTATATAAATCATGAATTACTAAAAAAAAATTGAATATTAATAGTATTTAAACAGATTTTAATCCGCAATTCGACATTACTTCATTCAAGACACGCTTCATCTTTGCTATACCTTATCTCAAGGCACACCTTACTTTTCCGACAAACCTTATCTCAAGACACACGTTATTTCCGATTAACCTTATCTCAAGACACACTTTATTTTTCCGACTAACCTTATCTCAAGACACACGTTATTTCCGATTAACCTTATCTCAAGACACAACTTATTTTTCCGATTAACCTTATCTCAAGACACAACTTATTTTTCCGATTAACCTTATCTCAAGACACAACTTATTTCCGACTAACCTAAGACACACCTTATTTCCGATTAACCTTGCCTCAGGACACACCTTATTTCAAGACACACCTTATCCTAAGACGCACCGTATTCCAAGACACACCTTATCCCAAGACACACCTTATCCCAGGATACACCTTATCTCAAGACGCGCCTTATTTCCTATTGACGTTACCTCAAGCCACACCTTATCTCAAGACACACCTTATCCCAAGACAAACCTCACTACAAGACACACCTTATCCCAAGACACACGTTATCCCAAGACACACGCTATCTCTGCCTCTAATCTAAAAGTCCTATGCTCCCGCTAGTCTAACTCTGCTCTGTAAGAGCGGGTGGCTCATCTGAGTACCAACATGGTTCATTGGCGTGAAGAAGAACAAATTGCGGTTGCGAGCTTTGAGGAGAGGGGGGGGGGGAAGCACTAATTTGAATTCTTAAAAAGCCTCCTTAACCGTATTCATGTAATTGTCCGATTTTCCTCCCCACCCCACCCCATTTCTCGATATATAACGTTATAAACAAATTGCGGTTGCGGGCTTTGAGGAGAGGGGGGGGGGGGAAGCACTAATTTGAATTCTTAAAAAGCCTCCTTAACCGTATTCATGTAATTGTCCGATTTTCCTCCCCACCCCACCCCATTTCTCGATATATAACGTTATAATGGGTTTATACGGGGAAAAAAAGTTGTTTTTAGTGGTTGTTTAGAGTTAAACGTTGAACAGCAGGTTGTTAATCGCTGGCCATGAATTACTCTTACCAGCTTTTACGCCATTCGTCATTTTATTGTGTTTAGGCCACAGCGCTTCGGCTGCAATGGGTAATCCTCATTGATGGCTGGTAGAGCTGTGTGCATCGGTCAAGTAATGCAATGAAACTCGGTGACATTGCTAACCAATGACGTGTCACATTGGTTCCAAAAAAATGTGTTGTTTCACGTTGCTGGCCGGTTATTCTCTGTAAACAACCGATTATATCGCGTGGCTAACCCAGTTATATTTATCAATACTGCTCCAGAATTCTCACTATTCAACGGCTCTTCAATGAGTGAATTTGTTGAGGTCAGTGAATCGAATGTGAGGAAAATCCTTGCTGATACCCCAAGAAAGTCATGTTCGCTTGACCCTCTTCCAGCAGGGCTCTTGTATGAATGTCTGGATGAAATAGTCCCCATCATCACTTATATCATAAATCAGTCCTTAGGGTTGCGTTTGTTTTAAATGTGGCAAATTATAGATTTGTTTTTTGTTGACTTTGTACCGCGGTTCGAGCCTTTGGGGATGAAGCGTGTTTTTGAAATGAAGTTTATTATTATTATTATTCTATCAAAACATGTGTTCCTAGTGTGACTCATATGCTCTGTGTTCCTAGTGTGACTCGTATGCTCTGTGTTCCTAGTGTGACTCGTATGATTTGTGTTCCTAGTGTGACTCGTATGCTCTGTGTTCCTAGTGTGACTCGTATGATCTGCTGTACACCGCAATTTAACTCCACAGGCGTCCTGGGCCTCGAGAGGTTCAGCCTCGGCCATGAAAATGGCGGGTCTCAAGATGTGTCCAGAATAATGTAAGTGCGTCTCATGGTGTGTCCAGAATTATGTAAGTACATCATGTGATGTGTCCAATATTATCTAAATACGTCACTTGATGTATCCAGAATTGTGTAAGTACATCACGTGTTGTGTCCAGAATTATGTAATATACTGTTGTTGTTTTTTTAAAGGAAGCAATTTTTTTCCTTCCGGTCCAAATTTGCTAAAAATAGAGCTGTTTAAGTGAAGTGACTTTAAAAAAAAAAAAAAAAACATACATGATTTCAAGAAAGAGTTTGTAACGTTTTCAACTTGTTCACCAATGTAGCAGTAGTGTCCCCTTTTTTTTTACACGCTGTGTGCTGACATCACAGTCATACCCAACTTAACTCCTCCCTTCAGTCTAGCATTCTAGTTTCCTGACAAACTCGCCATCTTTCTCCACAGCCGGCTGACGTACCCGTCGGACCGTTACCTCAAGCTGACCCCGGACACCTTCAAAACGTGAGTCCATTTTGTCCGCCCTCTCAGTGCAGTTCAAACTTCAATACGTGACGGCGCCGTGTCCGTTCGTTTAGTTCGGTAATGGCTGTCCGGAGACTTGTGCTTTTCGCTGAAATCTTCCTTTTAGCTGCAAAGCCTAGGCGGGGGGGGGGTGTCATGGAGAATCTACTGTTTCCCAGTCAACTGCTTCGCACAGCTTGACCAAGGATAACGTCAACTGCTTGCAGGAGGCGTTGGAATTTTGACCGAGCTCAAGACTGGCCTCCAGCTACGGATTTATCGTTTTTGAGGTTTTTAGTCCGCAGCCTGACACGTAGAGGACGTAGTCGCAGAGGACGTAGTCGTAGAGGACGTAGTCGTAGAGGACGTAGTCGTAGAGGACGTAGTCGTAGAGGACGTAGTCGTAGAGGACGTAGTCGCGTAGGTTTGTATGTCGGTGTTTTCCATCTCTTAGATGAGCCACCATCCAAGTTTGACTAGCCCCATCTCTTAAATGAGCCACCATCCAAGTTTGACTAGCCCCATCTCTGAGATGAGCCACCATCCATGTTTGACTAGTCCCATCTCTGAGATGAGCCACCATCCAAGTTTGACTAGTCCCATCTCTTAAATGAGCCACCATCCAAGTTTGACTAGCCCCATCTCTGAGATAAGACACCATCCAGGTTTGACAAGTCCCATCTCTTAGATGAGCCAACATCCATGTTTAACGAGTCCCATCTCATAGATGAGCCACCATCCAAGTTTGACTAGCCCTAGCTCTTAGATGAGCCACCATCCAAGTTTGACTAGTCCCGTCTCTTAGATGAGCCACTATAGATGTTTGACTAGCCCCATCTCTTAAATGAGCCACCATCCAAGTTTGACTAGCCCCATCTCTGAGATGAGCCACCATCCATGTTTGACTAGTCCCATCTCTTAAATGAGCCACCATCCAAGTTTGACTAGCCCCATCTCTGAGATGAGCCACCATTCATGTTTGACTAGTCCCATCTCTTAAATGAGCCACCATCCAAGTTTGACTAGCCCCATCTCTGAGATGAGCCACCATCCAAGTTTGACTAGCCCCATCTCTGAGATGAGCCACCATCCAAGTTTGACTAGCCCCATCTCTGAGATGAGCCATCATCCTTGTTTTACTATTCCCATCTCTGAGATGAGCCACCATCCATGTTTAACGAGTCCCATCCTCCCCACGTGTCTGGATTTGTTTTCTGATATTGCTGGGGTTTGCTTGTCATTGGTGGAAACACATAACCATACAGCAAACAATTGAAAGTCAATGTGAAAAGGAGTAACACTACAGGGTGCATGAAAATCTTGTTACTATTCATGAAGATAGTGTTACAATACAGGAACATTGTGTTACTGTACATGAAGATAGTGTTACTATGCATGAACTTTGTATTACATTTCATGAAGATAGTGTTACAATACAGGAACATCGTGTTACTATTCATAAAGATTGTGTTACTAAGAATTAACAATGTGTTAATATTCATGAAGAGTGTGTGTTTCAGCTGGGAGGCCGTTGAACAAGAGTCTGGTGTACAACTTGTGTACAAGCCTGGCGGGCTGACCATCGCAGAGAAGGGCGTCACCGATGACATCATGGATGAGTACGAGGGTGCCATGAAAAGATACAACATTCCGTACGAGCGTTGGAACAACACAGAACTCATGCAGAGATATCCACAGGTGGGTCATGGGTTGCTAGTGGGTCTAATCCATGCGAGCGTTGGATCAACACAGAACTCACGCAGAGATATCCACAGGTGGGTCATGGGTTGCTAGAGGGCCCAATCCATATGATCATTGGAATAAATTTGAACCAATGCAGAATGCAGATTTCCTCAGATGGGTCATGGGTTGCTAGTGGGGCTAATCCATATGAGCGTTGGAACAACACAGAACTCATGCACAGATATCCACGTTTGGGTGAGGAGTTGAGGTCAGGCTGATCCATAATAATTATGAGCGTTGGAGGGAATTTTCCGGGTAAGTGTAAAAATGATAGATTACTACGAAGCCGTACATCAAGTTGCATTTTCACCCACATTGCAACACCAGTGTATTGTTTTTTAATGTACTGTTTGTCTAGGTATTAAAGCGGTGTCACCCTATATTAAAACACGCGGATTTTTGTAAAAAAATGTTTGTCTCCAGTTTACGGTGGGTCCAGAGATTGAGGCCCTGTTCCAAAAGGATGCTGGGATTGTGGACGCCGCCATGGGGAACTCCCTGCACATCCAACTTGGCCAGGGTCGTGGCGCTAAAGTCCTGGACAACTGTCCCGTGAACAGAGTCACTAGAGCCACCAATGGGTTAATTGAGGTACTGCTGGCTAGGGCTTTAAAGTGGGCACTCTAAGGGTACATTCACAAACACGTCTTGAATGGGGTTACTGTCACATTTTTGACCAATAATAGTTGACTGAAGAAATGTTACGTAGGATTGAGAAATAATTGTGGTCTCATCTTTACACTGTGGAATGCTTGTTTTAATCTATAATTAAACAAACCCAGTGTCGTAGAAAGTTGGGAGGGGGGGGTGGGGGTGGGGGTATTCACCCAGGCCCCAGGTGTCATTTTTTTTCTTTATATGGAGGTGCGGCATTTTCTGACAGCTGCACAGTGTGTAACCTGTAAGGGAGAGTGGAAAAAATATTTGCCCCCCCCCCCCAATGGTGGCAGTAATAGCAGTCACGCCTCTAGGCCGCGTATCTTTTGTCAAACAAAGTTTTTTTTCTTATAAATCCTTCTTACGCATTTGACATTTAATTTTATATGAATATTCTAATGCCACACCCGCTTTTAGCACGCACATTTAGTTCAACAACTATTTCAGAAAAAACAAAAGAAATTATTACGCACCCCAGCGCAATTGCGATATATTTTTTTTTAAAGAATCTCATTCAGCGCCAGTTACCGGGAATTTTATTTCATGAAATTAATGGCATCATATTTCCTTCATCGTCTCCTTGATCAAACTTATTTTTGATGGTTTGGGGGTCGTGGGTGGGGGCTGAAAATTTTGTAGACTGTTGTCATCGGCAACGTGTCCATGTGCCAAGTTTCAGCTCGACAGATTGACGGGAAGTGGGTCCGAAGGTTTTGCCCTAAACACGTGAACGCGAGGTTAATATAAAGCATTTACAATTTACAAGACCTAGATCGATAAAAAGGACATGCCGCAAAGTGGAAAGAATAAAATGTAAACATAATCTGCAAACAAAAATTACTTCAATGTTATAATTTCTTTTACTTAAATATAGGTAGGCTACAGCATATCCTATTGAAAATTTGAAACTGAAATTTTTATTCCCTTCTTCAAAGGATGTTGGATTTATTTTTATTTTTATTTTTAAATTGGACAAATTTTATTTATTATACACAAATTTAAAGTGCTTAGCGTGTCTCGAGATCCCTGTGTGATTACGCTAAGAATAGATTTTGCGCCCTTTGAGTGAGCGTTGTTTGATTCTGCAGGTGAGCACTCCCTTGGGAATCTTCACATGCAAGAGAGTCATCGTCACGGCGGGGGCCTGGATCAACAATGTACTCAGCTACATCGGCTGTCACGTGCCGGTTTACGTCACACAAGAGAACGTCACGTATTTCGGATCGCCACACGTGAAAGAGTTCACCAAGGACAAGTAACAAATTTAAATTTTGTGTCTACCCCACCTACCCCACTTCTTACACAATCTCCATCACCCATAAAACATGGTAGATCTAATGTTATTTACTTATAGAGATGTAAAAATATCACCATATCACTTTAATACTATACCACCATATCACCCTATCGCCATATCACCCCATCACTATACCACTCTATCACCATATCACCCTATCACTATACCACTCTATCACCATATCACCATATCACCCTATCACCCTATCACTATACCACTCTATCACCATATCACCATATCACCCTATCACCATACCACCCTATCACCATACCACCCTATCACCGTACCACCCTATCACCATATCACCCTATCACCATAACACCCTATCACCATACCACCCTATCACCCTATCACTATACCACTCTATCACCATATCACCCTATCACCATATCACCCTTTCACCATATCACCTTACCACCATATCACCCTATCACCATACCACCCTATCACCCTATCACCATATCACTATACCACTCTATCACCATATCACCCTATCACCCTATCACCATACCACCCTATCACCATATCACCCTATCACCATACCACCCTATCACCATATCACCCCATCACCATATCACCGTATCACCATATCACCATAAACTAGTTTCAGATTCCTATGTTCATATACTACGCCCCTGGAACAGGTTCCCCATGTTTATTTACCACGCCCCTGGAAACGACATTTACGGACTTCCTGTCCACGGCATAAGCGGCACCAAGATCGGTATCGACGCCGCGGGCCCCGTCGTGACAGGGGACACCAGAACTTGGACCCCAGACCCCAACAGACTCGAACGTGTGAGGACCTTTCTCAGCAAGAATATACCAAAGGTAGGAACTACGAGAGTTTGAGAGGAGTTTGAAGATAAACGGGGTTGCCGGGCGGAAGGGGGGGGGGGGTGGAACGGGGGGGGGGATATTTAACAATGGGTAGTTTGTGATGGCGGGCTTTAGATGGAGGGGGGGGAGCTGGTTACTTTTTTGTTCCAAAGCCTAAATTGTACTTTTTTATACTTCCCCAATGGTGTGATACTGTTAATGAATGCTCCCCCCCCCCACCCAAAGATGTGATATTATTATTGGATAATTTTGGTGGGAAATGTTTTCTAGGAGTTGGATCCCTTCAAAATTGCCACAGATCAACATCAAATACGAGTTTAAACGCAATAAAATAAAGTAGGAGGACAAAATTTAAATAGTCTTAAAATGCATTAAGCAAAGAAAGTCTGTTCAGAGAATATATTTTTTAAAATTAATTAAAAAAATAAAACATATTTAAGTTTCGTCCGCATTCAGTTCGACAATAAGTTTGTTGGCCTGTGGGGCGCTTTCATTTCATGGGATATTACACTGTGATAAGTTTGTTGACCTGTAGGACGCTTTCATTTCATGGGATATTACACTGTGATAAGTTTGTTGGCCTGTGGGGCGCTTTCATTTCATGGGATATTACACTGTGATAAGTTTTTTGGCCTGTAGGACGCTTTCATTTCATGGTATATTACACTGTGATAAGTTTGTTGCCCTGTTGGACGCTTTCATGTCATGGGATAATACACTGTGATAAGTTTTTTGGCCTGTAGGACGCTTTCATTTCATGGATATTACACTGTAATAAGTTTTTTGCTCTGTAGGATGCTTTCATTTCATGGGATATTACACTGTGATACGCTTGTTAGCCTGTAGGACGCTTTCATTTCATGAGATATTACACTGTGATTAGTTTGTTGGCCTGTAGGACGCTTTCATTTCATGGGATATTACACTGTGATAAGTTTGTTGGCCTGTAGGACGCTTTCATTTCATGGGATATTACACTGTGATAAGTTTGTTGGCCTGTAGGGCGCTTTCATTTCATGGGATATTACACTGTGATAAGTTTGTTGACCTGTAGGACGCTTTCATTTCATGGGATATTACACTGTGATAAGTTTGTTGGCCTGTAGGGCGCTTTCATTTCATGGGATATTACACTGTGATAAGTTTGTTGGCCTGTAGGACGCTTTCATTTCATGGGATATTACCCTGTAGTAAGTTTGTTGGCCTGTAGGACGCTTTCATATAGTGCTCATCTGCACAATCAAAGTCCTGGTCAATGAGAAACCCTTACACATGACGTCATGTCGTCCACAGTTCCTTGGTCCGGTCATCAAGACAAAAACGTGCTTGTATACGATGACGCCAGACCGAGACTTCCTAATAGACAGCTGTGCTAAGGCTGGGTACCCGGATATCTTTGTGTGTTGTGGTGCTGGACATGCATACAAGTAACGCCAATAGACATATAATCATGACCGTATAACCTTCATCTTATAAATATCATCTTATAATTATGATCTTATAAGGAAAATATCATAAATATGGTCTTATAAATATGATAGTATAATCATGATCTTATAATATAGATCTCATAAATAGGATCTTATAAATAGTATAGTATAATCATTACCTTATATAACCATCATCTTATAAATATGAGCTTATAATCACGATCTTATAAACAAGACCTCATAAATATTATCTTAACATCGTGATCGTATAAATATGAGCTAATAATCGTGATCTTATAATCTTGTAATCGTGATCTTGTAATCATGATCTTATTATCATGGGTTTTTTTTTAATATTACCCTCTAATCATGATCTTACAACCACGACCGAATAATCAGGATCATCTTGTAACCTTTGTTTCAGATTCGCTAGCCTGTTAGGTAAGATCCTGTCTGAGCTGGCTGTTGACGGTCGCACCAAGTATGACATCTCTGAGTTCTCCTGGAACAGAGAAGGTCTCACCAACCCTGACTTTAAGCCTGTCTTCGTGATGGGCACAGACAAGAGCAAACTCTAGTTGCCATGGAAACAGAACTCTTCTATTTCTGGGGGCTTTGATTTGTAGGACCGTCTTTTGAAAAGAAGTTTTGTCTTCTGTTATTAACTCTTGCTATTTTCTGTTTCATGGAGAGTGTTAATGTTTACTAACAAGCGCAACATTAAAATGTTGCACGAGATGTAGCTGTTATCGGTCTGTTTGTTTGGGGTTTTTTATTATTAGAGTCCAGAAAAAATCCTACGTTTCATTTCTATTCTTTTCATCAACATAATTACTATAGTTCCCCAGTCCTTAAAAATAGTAGTATTATTTGCAGTTAAGGATGTTTCTTTCTTTATAAATTATAGTTGATTTTAACTTGATTTGTTAAATTTAAATTTTGCATTTCGACAATTCACAATTGAGTGGAGAAGTGCAGACTGCCGTTGTTGGAATATCCTTGTTAAGTTCTGCTCCATCTTTCACGTAAACGCTTCTCGTCTTTTCGAGTCTCTGCTGAGAAGAACCTTGAGTCGACAAACATGTTTTAAAATGCCACCAAATTGTGGAGGTCGTGTGAATTAAAATTGAAGAGGATTTTATTTTTTTAGTGAATTAAAATGTGCACAGTAGCCGAGCTTTGTAAAAATGTATTTCTTATCATTTGTTATCATTATAATTATAAGATTTTTTTCCCTGTTGTAAGAAAGCTGCAAGCCTATTCATTACTTAAAAGATGAAATAAAAATATAAACTCAAGCTGTTGTTTTTTGTTTTTGTTTTTTTTTTAAATCTTGTTTGATCTGACCTATCAGGAAAAATCATTGGCTGCCAATCGGGAAAAAAAATCATTGGCTGATGAACCAAGAGACGTTGGATCAATAGTTACTCCCTCTTTAACTTATGCCACGGTGTTAACCTTGGCCTGACAGAGTAGCCTCCCGTTCCTTTACGTAATAATATAAAATACCTAAATAACTTGGTCTTGTGTTTTTAATCTCTCTCGGAATTCTTTCGCCTCCTCTTACAAGATCGGCCCCCATCACGACCACTGAGGGGCCGTCCATTAATTATGTCAACAAAATAGGGGGTGGGGAGGGGGGTGGGGAATTTTTGACAATTGTCGACCAGGGAGACTGGGGTTAGTTTAGGTGACGTCAACGACAATTATGTTTTCTCTATTAATTTTTTTTTTAATTGACTGGTTATTACATTATTTTAACAAATTTAATGAGTGTAAATTAAAATAATTATATAATTTTTATTTATATAAATTTTAACTTGTTGATTAACAAGCTAAAAATCCAATAAAATGTTTTTCTTACAATTTTGGTTTATTAAAATAAATCAACACAAAGTAAAATGCATTTATCTTTTTATTTATATTATCATTCATTTTTAAAGGGTTTGGGGGGGGGGGGAGTAAAAATGTTGACATATATACTTAGTGGGGGAGGGGGGTCTTTGAAAGTTTGACAATTGTTGACAATGGGAGGTTGGGGGTCAAAAAATTTTAACGTAATTCAATCCTCTCTTTTTTATGACCAATGCGAACCTACAAATGAAATGAAATATCCTGTTGAATATCGATAACCTGGTATTCAGAATTGTGGTTGACCCCGTCCCGATTTTCGACTTATCGGGATGTTCGAATACCAATTTTTAAAAAAACCTGGAATCTTCAGTTCAGTCAATGAAGCAAAAGTAGGTCAATAAATCTTACACTCAATAGATTTTAGGAAAAACTAGAAAGAAACAATGGAAAATCAATAATACTATTCAAAACCTAAGATATGCCTAGTGTACAGCACTGCATTTCTAATCACATAACCGTAGTGCACGGGCAGAGAGCCGTCGCGTGAGCCCTACAACCCAATGCGGCTAAAGGTTGCCTCGGAGATTTAAGGAAAGGGGGGGGGGGGAGGGGCAAAGTTGTGACGTGGAAAAAAAAATTGGAAAGTATTTTAAGTAGCAGCGAATGGCTACTTAACATAAAGAAAACGTGGCAGAGGGGCACCCAGCCAGTGGCGTAGCGAGGGTGTTTGGCGCCCGGGGACAAAATTCGCGCCCGGGGACAAGATCCATTTTTAGCGCCCTTTTTTCTTTTTTTTCAACTCTCAAACCCATTATTTTCATCAATAAAATAATAACAAAGCACATTTTGGCGCCCCTAACTAGCTGGCGCCCGGGGACATCTGTCCCCCCTGCCCCCACCACAGTACGCCTCTGCACCCATGAGTCACTCCACGGCCTTATGTACATAATTATGGCAAAAGTCGTTCATTGTTGTTGTTTTTTTAACATGTGATGTAAATGTGGAAGTCAAGGTTGATCACGTGACTTGTGAAAGTTACTGTCGACTACTAATAAAAGGGTTGGACTGCATAATAAAACTTGCAAGTAGATTAATGAGAAACAGAACATTTTGTGCAAACAAAACATTGTGTCTATATGTTAAGCTTCAAGTATAATATGATCAGACAAAATATAATTCCAAACGTTTGGGCAAATGCCTTCATCCGTACAACAAACAAACAAATAATAATTTAAATTATATATATATATATATATCCTACCTATACCTAAAAATGAAAGAAAAGAATAAGAATGGGAACGAAAACAAAGATCAGAAAACGGAAAGAAAGTAGGTAGAAATATAACATAATAAGAAACATGTATGGCATCTTTTCGTCTGCGGGAGACGATAGATTATCTTTATTGCTTGCAGCCCTTGGTGTGGCTGGTAAGACCAATCCTTGAGTGGCAGTCTCTGTTGCATTTCCCACACACGAATGCGGTGGAGCAGTATTTACGGGCCTTCCTCCTCGCTCTTTTTGCAGCTGTTTCCGCCCTTTTTTGCTCCTCGGCATGTAGTGATCCTTCCTTCACGATGTCCCGCCATGTGGATCGATCCAGGTCCTCCCAGTTTGAGATGTCGATGTTGGTCGACTTCATGTCTCTTTTGCATATGGCATATGTTATGTCTAAGTATCTCAGACGAGGCCGTCCAACTGACCTTTTCCCTGTCGCCAGCTCGCTGTATAGCAAGTTTCTTTGCGTATGCGACCGGGTTGCATTCGCTTGACGTGTCCAAGCCAGCGGAGGCGTCTTTGGATTAACATGGCTGAGACGCTACACATGTTAGTTTGGGACAGGACATCCGTGTTGGGGACTTTGTCTTGCCATTTAATGTCAAGGATGTGGCGCAGGCATCTGAGGTGGAAGCCATTGAGCCTTCTTTCGTGCTTCGAGTATGTGGTCCACGACTCGCATCCATAGTGACTTGACAAAACATGAACTCAAGTTACGCACATTTAAGAATCCCAATTTCTGCTACACCCCTTCCACCCAAGATCGGTCACTGCACACTTTTTATTTCCCGGCCATGAACTATATTAAATAATCTGATGTCCCAACCACTTTTAAACCGAATATTTTTTTTTTACACCCTACTTAAATTGATACGAGTGCATTTGCCGAAAATAAAAAATTATGCACCAAACACAGTTGTGTTATTAAATAAATAAATATATGTATATAGAAATATATATATATATATATATATATGTATATATATATATATATATATATATATATATATATATACATATATATATATATATATATATATTTTCTCTCTTACACAACTCGATGTGTATAAGAGATATATATATATATATATATATATATATATATATATATATA
>CAXITT010000070.1:1206545-1266634 GCA_964033795.1 Lymnaea stagnalis
TCAGGCCATTAGGAATTAGTCCATTAGAAAGCAGTCCGTTAGGAAGCAGTTCATTAGGAATCAGTCCATTAGGAAGCAGTCCATTAAGAAGCAGTCCATTAGGAATCAGTTCATTAGGAATCAGGCCATTAGGAATCAGGCCATTAGGAAGCAGTCCATTAGGAATCAGTCCATTAGGAATCAGGCCATTAGGAAGCAGGTCATTAGGAAGCAGTCCATTAGGAAGCAGTCCATTAAGAATCAGTCCATTAGGAATCAGGCCATTAGGAAGCAGGCCATTAGGAATCAGGCCATTAGGAAGCAGTCCGTTAGGAAGCAAGCCATTAGGAAGCAGTCCATTAGGAAGCAGTCCATTAGGAAGCAGGCCATTAGGAAGCAGTCCGTTAGGAAGCAAGCCATTAAGAAGCAGTCCATTAGGAATCAGTCCGTTAGGAATCAGTCCATTAGGAATCAGGCCATTAGGAAGCAGTCCATTAGGAAGCAGTCCATTAGGTAGCAGGCCATTAGGAAGCAGTCCATTAGGAAGCAGGCCATTAGGAAGCAGGCCATTAGGAAGCAGTCCATTAAGAAGCAGTCCATTAGGAAGCAGTCCATTAGAAATCAGTCCATTAGGAATCAGGCCATTAGGAAGCAGGCCATTAGGAAGCAGTCCATTAGGAAGCAGTCAATTAGGAACCAGTCCATTAGGAAGCAGTCCATTAGGAAGCAGTCCATTAGGAAGCAAGCCATAAGAAAGCAGTCCATTAGGAATCAGGCCATTAGGAAGCAAGCCATTACGAAGCAGTCCATTAGGAATCAGGCCATTAGGAAGCAGTCCATTAGGAAGCAGTCCATTAGGAAGCAGTCCATTAGGAAGCAGTCCATTAGGAAGCAGTCCATTAGGAAGCAGTCCATTAGGAAGCAGTCCATTAGGAAGCAGTCCATTAGATTAGGAAGCAGGCCATTAGGAAGCAGGCCATTAGGAAGCAGTCCATTAAGAAGCAGTCCATTAGGAAGCAGTCCATTAGAAATCAGTCCATTAGGAATCAGGCCATTAGGAAGCAGGCCATTAGGAAAGCAGGCCATAAGGATGCAGGTCATTAGGAAGCAGGCCATTAGGAAGCAGGCCAATAGGAAGCAGTCCATTAGGAATCAGGCCATTAGGAAGCAGGCCATAAGGAAGCTGGCCATTAGGAAGCAGGCCATTAGGAAGCAGGCCAATAGAAAGCAGTCCATTAGGAAGCAGTCCATTAGGAAGCAGTCCATTAGGAAGCAGGCCATTAGGAAGCAGGCCATTAGGAAGCAGGCCATTAGGAAGCAGTCCACGAGTCGCACCAGAAGCGTTATATAGATAAGAAGAGATGCTAACTGACAAAACACGTGTAGCTTGTCTGCAGCAAGGAGGGACTGCAACACATTTGTTGGCGCTTTCATTTCATAGCATATTACATTGTTATAAGTTTGTTAGCATGTAGGGTGCATTCATTTCATAGCATATTACATTTTAATAAGTTTGTTAGCATGTAGGGTGCATTCATTTCATAGGATATTACTGCAAATAATTGAATGTTGTCGTTTTCGAATTCCAAAAAAATGAATTTCATTTTTTTTTTTTTAAATCCTTTAAATCAGGATTATTTTCATTGAATTCCCAATTACACCCAGCGGTGTAGCCAACATTTGTGACACCCAGGGTGGTCGCTGGCTTTGCCGCCCCTAATTCGCGAAAACCATAAAAATTACAGAACACATCAAAACAAAAACCTTATGTAGTTAATGAAAATGAGCTTTAGAAATGCCGCTCCAAAAAAGGGTGGCATACCCCTACACAGCTCCTCTCCCAGTGCATCCAACCCCAACCCCCAGACACGCACTCCATGTTATTCATATCTTGTCTCGTCCCTTGACTGCCCTTCCCCGTTATGAGAGCCCTTGATTCACCCTGACAAGACTTTGCGAGACCCGTCAATGTGAGAATTATCTCCCCACTTCCAACCATTAGAAAAGATAAGTGTTACTTTATAGCTTCCTGTGTGGAAAGGGGCAAAACAAAATAACACCAAAAAAAAAAAAAGTTGTATTATCCCCCCCCCCTTCAATGTGAGAATTATCTCCCCACTTCCAACCATTAGAAAAGATAAGTGTTACTTTATAGCTTCCTGTGTGGAAAGGGGCAAAACAAAATAACACCAAAACAAAAAAAAGTTGTATTATCCCCCCCCCCTTTCACACTCGACTAGCACAGATTGTCACAGTACTCGCGACGTTTCTAGATGGCCAATAATGCTATAGCGCGGTAATGAATGTTTGACTGATCAGACTGAAAGGATAGGTCTGGAACCATTGATGCCCTTGTGACAGTTTTTTTGGTTTGGATTTGTTAGAGATAGCGTGACACGGGGGGAATGGCGCACGGAAAGGAACAAAAAAATTATTGGCGTTCATTCTCTTGGGGACCCGCTCTGATAGTTCCAAATCACACTGCTCGGATTTGTTGATTTTAAATGGCTTGCACTGGCTAGCTACGCATGGTGTGCTGCAGTTATTTTGACGTACTCTCCAACCGTCATTGGTGTGCGGGGGAACATTCGAAAATGTGTTCTTAGTTATTACACAATTATTTATTTATTTGTTTTGTTTTCTTTCAATTCCTTAATGATATTGATTGGTTGTTTTTTTTTTTTAAATCAATGCTTTAAAGTGTAAAAAAAAGTGTTGTTTTTTTTAAGATTCCGGAGAATCTAGAACCTGTCACTTAAAGTGTTGCTCAAAAGCATATCTAAATTTGTTACTAAAATGTTAATTAAATTGATGCGTAAAAAAAAATTATTCATTTCAGAGGAGTGTCGAATTCTTGGCAGACAGGACTTTCATTTCTTTTCGGGAAATATTTTTTTTTGTGTACAATGGAGTCAATGTGGAAGAATATGAAGTAAGGACACCTTTAGATTCACGGCTAGACTATTCATTTGTAAAAAATTAATGGATGTAATGTAGGAAGGATGACTTTAGATTTGACATTATTCCTTACTAAACTCTTGTTGTTGTTTTTTAAACTTTACAAATCTCCAGCTGATTTCACTGTTTTTGTTTATGTGTTTCGTCAAAGCATGCGCATTGATGTTTAGCTAATTTGCATACTACAAACCTGTTGTCACGGTAACGCGATGCCAACATATTGTCAGATGGGTTTGATTTCGTAAGAGTTAAAACAAGGATTTCATTGAATGGCCACGTTAATTATTTTTTTAAAAAAAGAAAAATGCTCTACTTGGAATTATTATAGGTTATATTAACTGAAATATGTTGTACATACGAGATGTGTTGTACATCTGAGATATGTTGTACATCTGAAAAGTTGTACATCTGACATATGTTGTACATCTGAGATGTTTTGTACATCCAAGATATTTTGTATAACTGAGATATGTTGTACAATATTTGAGACATGGTGTACAGCTGAGATATATTGTACATTATTTAAGACATGCTGTACATCTTCTTCTTATTATATTTGAGGGGCCCACGATCAATTTGTTGATCATTCTGACTCCTAGTTTAGATTCAGAGTTTGTTGGCTTTGATGGGGGTTGAACTCCAGACCAACAGCTATTTGGTTTGAGACAGTTTAGACCGCTCGGCCACCCGGCACCAAACATCTTAGACATGTTATACATCTTTGACATGTTGTACATCTTAGACCTGTTGTACATCTTAGATCTGTTGTACATCTTTGACATGTTGTACATCTTAGACATGTTGTACATCATAGACATGTTGTACATCTTTGACATGTTGTACATCTTAGACAGTTTGTACATCTTTGACGTGTTTTACATTATCTGAAATATGGTGAGAACTATGTTGAATTCGTTCTACTTTTATCTCATCAATGATGCACAAATAATTTGTGTAAATAAAACAGGGCATGTTAGCTTTATTAAGATTACATACACATTGCAACATTTCGGCCGATGGCTTCATTGGTACAATATAATAAAAATAACATTGATGTAAATTAAATTTTCATATTACAAATTTAAAAAACTATCTATAACTATTAAAAGCTTTATCGCAGTCCTACCCTATTATATATACATTTTTTTTAAAAAATTGCATTATCTTACATGTGTGGCAGTGTATGCCCCAACCCACTATTTGACCCGTTACGTAAACCATGTCTGGCGCCCAACTCAAGGCCGCGCGGTGTGTAGTAGCACTGGCGCGGTGCGTAACAGGTATCCCTTTTCACCTTCCACAGTGTATGCCCCAACCCACTATTTGACCCGTTACGTAAACCATGTCTGGCGCCCAACTCAAGGCCGCGCGGTGTGTAGTAGCACTGGCGCGGTGCGTAACAGGTATCCCTTTTCACCTTCCCCCCCCTCCCCCCGGACGGTCACTATACGACCGGCGCATAGGGAGGAAATAATAAAATACCACGATGTGCGCATTGGTTAGGAATTCAATAATTTATTTATCAGGAACCCTAGCGTATTAAGTTATACATTACATCTAGTTAAGACGGGGATTTTATTCACTATACCTTAGCATATTTACAAGTTTCCATCGTTGGAGGATATTTTAATATTTAGTCATTAAAGGAGTTTTCGCCTTCATTTATAGTGGTCTCCACCCCTTCTAGTTGAGATATCTCAAAAACTATTTAAGTCATAAAAATATAAAATAGCATCTTAGATAGCTAAGACAAAACTGCACAGATTACATATAAGTCGTTAGGGATGTGGATAAAGAGTTTAATTATTACTCGGGATTAGTCCCCAGAATTAGTCATTTTATCCCAGGAAACTGGCCAGAAGGCAAAACTTAGACCGACTCGGTTTAGGTGTGACGTAGGGGCTCTCTGATATGTCCGCGCACGGTTTTAAAAAGGGGAGCACACGAGGTAGGGGTCATTTCGAGCTTTGGTCAGCATACCTACAGTGTGCCTTTGTTCAGTGCGGCCCATTGGAACGCTCTATATTGTCCTTTTTTTCTTTTTCTTTTTCTTTCTCTTTTTCTTTCCCTTTTTCTTCCCCATAGTTCATAGGGTCCTGTTTCTTGTTTTCATCATAGTAGAGCATTAATTAAAAAGCTATAGTCCTCAAGACCTGATTGTTTTATTTGGGATTTCATTTAAACTGTAAGCCACGTCATCCACTCGGCTACACATGTTTTTGTGTTCTGTCACATATTTGATGTGTTTTATTTATGTCTGTTAAATGCACTGTCACAGATCTGCTGTCAGGTATCTGAGATCAGCTGTCGATCATATAAGGTCTGATATTTATCATATGAAATTTGATGATTATACAATGAGGTCCAATGTGGAACATGTGAGAGCTGCTGTGACCTGCAACAACTTTTTTTTTTCAAATAATGGAACCCAAATCTATACTAAAAGTGGAAAAAAAAATCTTTCACATCGATTTAGTTTTTATTTAAATTTAAAGGTTATTGGCGCGACGATACAAATGGTATCGATCGACGAATATCGTGATTAAAACGCATGCGAGTCACAGCTCCATCCATAACGGATCAGACGCCTTCCTGATTTTTTCAGTAGTTATCTTCATTGATTAAATACCGAGTTACACTAGTGTCCAAGACAATACTCAGTGGGCCTCAGATGGCTACTCCCTGGGTGCTTGTGTTAACTAAAGAGTGTAAAGGCAGATTGACTGAAGGTTGTAAAGACAGATTGACTGCAGATTGTTATGGCAGCTTGACTCAAGATTTAAACGGCAGATTGACTGAAGATTGTAAGAAGATTGTCTGAAGAGTGTAACGACAGATTGACTGAAGATTGTACGAAGAGTGTCTTAAGATTGTAACGATATATTGAGTGAAGGCAGTAAGAAGATTGTCTTAAGATTGTAACGACAGATTGAGTGAAGGCTGTAAGAAGATTGTCTTAAGATTGTAACGACAGATTGAGTGAAGGCTGTAAGAAGATTGTCTTAAGATTGTAACGACTGATTGAGTGAAGGCTGTAAGGAGATTGTCTTAAAATTGTAACGACTGATTGAGTGAAGGCTGTAAGAAGATTTTCTCAAGATTGTAACGACAGATTGGCTTAAGATTGAAAAAAAAAAACAGAGGGTATGAATTTTTTGTCATTATTTGATTATCCAAAATTGTATATCGATATTCTGCTTAAATTTCATGCGCCACTAGCTTCTCATTATGCTGATTACTTTTGCGATTCTATTTACTTCTCTAAAGTACTTGTCCATATTGCGTCTCTATTCAATTCGCTAAAATTATGAGGAAAAATATTTGTGTATGTAAATTATAATTTTTTAAAGTCCTGTCACATGTTTTCGGTTGCCATTTTTTGTATGTTGTTAATGTGTGGGGTGTTGTGTTGAGGACTGTAATGCTTTCTTGGGGAGTGAGATGTTGTGTCAGGGAGTGATATGTTGTGTTAGGGAGATGCTGTGTTATGGGAGTGATATGCTATGTTAGGGAGTGAGATGCTGTGTTGGGGAGTGAGATGTTGTGTTAGGGAGTGAGATGTTGTGTTAAAGGAGTGAGATTTTGTGTTAGGGAGTGAGATGTTGTGTTAAAGGAGTGAGATTTTGTGTTAGGGAGGGAGATGTTGTGTTAGGGAATGAGATTTTGTGTTAGGGAGTGAGATGTTGTGTTAAGGAGTGTGATGTTGTGTTAAAGAGTTAGCGTTGCTTTGGGGAATGATGTGCTATGTTTGGGAGTAAGGAAATGTGTTGGGGAGTGAGTTTTTGTGAAAGGGATTGAGATGTTGTGTAAGGGAGTGATGAGTTATGTTGATGTGTGAGCAGTAGTGTTGCGGAGAGACGTGTTGTGTTGAAGAGTGTGATGTTGTGTGAAAGAAGATGTTGTGTTGGGGAGTGAAATGTTGTTTTGGTGGGGGGGGTGAGATTTTGTGTTTGGGAGTGATATGTGTTGGGGAGTGAGGTGCTATGTTTGGGAGTGATATTTGTTGGGGAGTGAGATGTCGTGTTTGGGAGTGATATGTGTTGGGGAGTGAGATGCTGTGTTTGGGAGTGACATGAGTTGGGGAGTGAGGTGTTGTGTTTGGGAGTGATATGTGTTGGGGAGTGAGGTGTTGTGTTTGGGAGTGATATGTGTTGGGGAGTGAGGTATGTGGGTTTGATTGAAACGTACATTTCTTTAAGCTCTGTAGAATACACTGAAGGCGACAAGGCATTTAGCTAATGGGTAAATGTTGGAAAGTCTCATCTCAATCATGGGTTGGCTGAACAAAGGGGTGGAAAGTGTTCAGTTCAAAAATGATGAAAAAAAAAATATTATTTTGTTTATGAGTCAAAATCTGTAACTTTGACCTCCTTAATCTGCTTTATTATTTACTGATAAAAAAAGTGTACCAAACGAATGTATGTTTACTTTTAGTTTGGGGGTGTTTTACTGATATGCATGTTGGGGATTCTATACTCACTTTGCTTAAGTTTAGTTCTTCTTCTTCTTCTTCTATATATTAAGGGCCCAGGATCAATTTATTGATCATTCTGGCTCCTATGTATGTATAGGGAATTTTCAATATTTCTGCGCTTGGTATTGAAGAGGATATTTCACTGGTTGCCAGGGTTACTCAGCAATGGCATTATGATCTGGGGGTTGGAAGGCCTGAGGCAATAGACGCAAATTTTTTAAATGTTGTCGCCTCAACTATTCCTTTTGGAAGCTTGTTCCAGTCCCTGGTTATCTTTGGTAGGAATGAGCAGCTCCTGTACTGTATTCTTGCTGTTATGAGCCGGAACTGCCTGTCATGGCCTCGTCACTGTCTTAAAAGGGAGGGGGGGGCGAGTTTCTGTCCGTTATTTATCTTGTACATCATGGAGAGCCTGGATAACCTTGTTCATCCAACCATTTATGACCAACCCAGTGTTTCCAGTGTGCTGCCAACACTAGAGGTGTTTCTTGCAGCGGTTCAAAACAAAGCGTGCTGCCCGTCGCTGGACCGCCTCCAACCTTTCAATTCTCTTCAGTTTGAATGGGTCCCATACTGAGGATGCACACTCTAAAATCGGCCGGACAAAGGCTTTAGAGTTTGATATTATTTGAATATGACGACTACTTTATATGGTCATTCTAAATGCCCGCCTAAATAATTTATTATTCTTCTGTAGGTTATCCTTACTAATCACATTTTGTTAGCAGATGTGCAAAAGGGCATGAACGCACAAGATTTTTTGTTTTTAATGCCTATAAAAACACGCATTTTTACTCTGCACCAAGTCTTAAGCAGAGTCTAAAGTAGACTTATGGTACTAAGAGAATGTTATCAAGAAACCCTCAAAGGAACTTATTATAACAAAGTAAACATTTGAAAGCTCATTAATGATACAAAGATATTAATAATTTATCACTAATTTAATTTAATTTAAATTTAATTTAAATTAATTTGCATTTCGAAAAGAAAATCTACCAACGTAGAGAACACGAATTAATTATAATCACAACAGGAAGTAACTAGGAAATTACATATGCGTTGTCAAGGCAGGTGAAAAATAAAAATCAATGCGCATATTTTAAAAATAAAAATTGATATTAAAATAAATACATATGTGTTTGGATATTTATAATTTGTAAATATTATTTTATATAATTTTAAAATATTTTTCGTTTGTAATTGTGTGATTTATTTGATTACGTAAGGACTATTTTGCGTAGTGCAATTACCCAGTTTCAAACTACCGCACAATATTCTGCAAGCTGTTTACAAATGGCGTAAACGCTTTTAAATAAATCTAAATTTTTGGAGCGTTTCATATAGTTTAGGAAAATTATTTTACCTTAAGGTAAATATATTTAACTAAGAAATTCAAAAGCCGATTCAGAACTATCTAGTAATGTACTAATTAACTTGATGCTGAGATTGTTATGTTATTATTGGCTTTTTTTTTTTTAAAGTCAAATTATAATTAAGTAGGCTAGTGGTCCATCTCTAATAATACTAATGCTCAGTTCACACGATCAAATTTGCGTCAAATTTTTGCATGAACGCACTATTTTTTGCGTTTTTTATTTGTTGTTTTTTTTTTGACAAAAAAGAGAAGGCCGGCACTACGTACACCGCGGCGGTTTACCTAGCGAAACTATTGACTTTGGCCTGCGTACACCGCGGCGGTGTACCTAGCTAAATCATGGTCTGTGGCCTGCGTACACCGCAGCGATTTACAGTAGCCAAACTATGGTCTTTGCGAGTCTTTAACTTTTTGGCCTAACCGGTACTTGTAGATTTAATGTTATACTCGTGTTAAAACTGAAAACTATTAAAAATTTGTTTATTACCTTGGGAAGATATTGAGTAAGGTCCACACGTATGTGGCAAAGTGCATGTAAAGCATTTCTTATTATTTTTGGAAGGGAAGGGGCTGGGGGAGGGGGGTAATGTTAAACAATGATTTATTTTTAAAGTTAACCACTTTATTCCCCCCTCCCCCAATATCTTTAAATATATTTATTAATTGTAAGTTTTATCATATGATTGTGAATCTTAATTTGAAATTATTCTCTCATGCCCACCCCCACCCAGTTGTTAGTTGTTTTGTTTTGGGTTTGTTTTTTTTTTTGTTTTTTTTGGGGGGGGGGTGCCTTATAAATATAACATTGTATGTGATCCCTCGGGGCATGGTGTAAAAATGAATGGGAAGACAGTGTATCTATTTTGTTAGCACCATGATATAATTACGCCACAAATACACTACGGGAAGAGAATCACATACTCATACATTGATCATGAAGTCGTGAAGTTAAAGTAGTCCGAGGCATTGTCATTGTGACACCAAGCATGTGTCAACACAAAACAGCAGTAAGATGATCAATACGAAACACTGCAGTTATTTGAAAGTCTTTTAACAATAATTAAAAATCATTGATTTAGTTTTACATTGGCATTACACATTAGTAAAAAAAATGCAGGCAGAGGGAGGGGGGATGCAAAAGGTAAGTTGGTTGTGCGGACGTCCTTTGTGGACAACCCCTATCCTGAGCCGTGATTTGTGAATGCCCTCTTTTTGGTTAAGCCTCTGCCCATAACTCACCACCACCCCCCACTCCCCGGCAAGGATCGATTTCTTAAAAAAAAAAAAAACAACAACAAATACAAAAACTTTGACATAGTGCAAATCCTGTCCCAAGCGCATTGTGCAATGGTTTCTGTGAGAAAACGTCGTGTTTTACCCTGAGAATAGCACATGCCATGCCATTCTGGAAACAAATTATGTCATGAAAAGGGTAAACGCAGACCTATGGCTTTGCTATACAGTTTGCTACCGCTCCGCAAGTTTCTAAAATCGAGGTGTTTTCAAAAGATTTGCTGTGAGACTGAGTGTTGTGAATGAACCTTTGATATCGTATGTACATTTTGCCAATGCATAAGGCATAGTGAAAGCAAGATGGTTCAAGGTTGAAATACGACCATGCACATTAATATTCATATGCATGAATATTATTCATACTGGTATTTTCTTTGGTTGTTCGTAAAAGTAAAATGTAAATATTCAACTATACGAAGAATGTTGAAATACAATAGAATATCAGTCACTTAGTATTCATAATGTTTCTGTTATACATGATCATCATGTATTACATGCGCTTTCAGAAACTTTAAGTTTGTTTTCAAATGTCTAAAGTCTTATTACTAAAGTTACCGGTATTTTCAAAGTCAAAGGCCGGCACAACTTGTTGAAACACTTATATATATAAATAAATATATAAAGTGTATTTAATATAATATTTAAACATATATTTAAATGGTTTCAATTGCTACAAAATACTTTAAAACTAAAATGGGAGGAAAAAAAACTCGATCCCCTACTGGAATTTGATCTCAAACTATATTATCACCAAGCGTCCACTCTACCACTTGACCACACAAGATCCTCTCCAAAAAGTATATCTTAAAACCAGGCCAATGGTAAATTTTTGCCGCGGTGTACCCAGGCCAAAGCCCACGATTTCACTAGGTACACCGCCGCGGTTTACGCAGGCCAAAGCCGATGGTTTCGCTAGGTACACCGCCGCGGTGTACGCATCCACTTCGAAAAGAGAATTTGATCAAATAATAGTGACCTGGGAGTTATGACAAGGCTTCATACAAATATCGCTTCAACTTCAATTTTTTTTTGTTAACGCAAATTTGGGTAAATTTGGAGAGATAGCACCGTGGCCGCCATCTTGGTTGCCGCGAACTTATGTCCTAAATGTATTCCTAAACCTAACCTGAAATCTAAATCAAAATATATCCCTAAACCTAACCTGAACCCTAAACTTATCCCTAACCTGGGGTTTGACCCTATCAGAACCAGTGTTACAGTTTTGACCCTATCGGAACCAGGGACAAACATGCAAATGACGTCAGGGTGCTATCCCTCCAAATTAGCCGAAATTTGATCATGTGAACAGAGCATGGCATAACTCTAAATTCATTTTTTTTTTTAAACTTTTACTATATTGTATTATAATAAATATTAGTTATATATATCTATATTATATACTCTTAGTATTTGAGATTAGAGGCTCTAATGACTAAAGTAATACCTGGTATAGGTAACCCATGTCCCCCCCTTGACCTGGCAAAAAATACCATGGCCATCCATTAATTTGTATCCATAAAATAAAATATTGCAACACATTAATTATTATTAGATTAGTTGCCATTCACCTTCTGTAATTTTTATTTTTGTGTATATTACTATATTATTTGTTTGTAGGATAGTCAACATTAATGAGTGACAATCCAATATTTAACAGTAGACACTGCTTGGATGTTGATAATAATTATTATGTTTCATTTTTTTTAAATTTGTAGATCTTTATGATGACTTTAAGTTTATGTGCTACATGTTTTTAAAAATTAATTTTAGAATAAGATATTTTAAATCTGCGGCACATTTCAAAATTCTAGAGTAATCAAGTGAGGTTATTTTGATATTTTAGCCAATATTGGGAATACCAGGTGCTGCAAAAATTATTTTAAATAATATATTATAAATTTGGAGATGTATACCAATTTATTGAATACAGATAGTCGTAATAATAATATTTATTTTATTTTCATAGCTCTTTTCATTATTGTTTCACCAGTGCTGTTCAAAAAGTCAGAATGGGTAAGAAAGTTGAGAAGGCATTTTCCAAAGACAGGCATTTGTCATCAGCATCGCACGTGAATGAGGATTCAAATAGTAAAACACCAGGTAAGGTTTTTTTTTATAATAGTAAAAACCAGGTACATTTTTAAAATAAAAAGAACTTTGCAGTTGAGAACATAACACATTTTTGTATTCAATATATATTATTTAAAATATATTATTTGTCTTTACGTGATGGTCCTTTCCAATTTGACTTTATTAAATACAATTTCTTTCCTTATCACGGACATCAGCTACAGTATCATAGATACTGCTTCTTTGGAGACTAATATATTGAAATAATTTTTCATAATCTACCTTTACAATTCTTTAAAATATCTCCTGAAATTTGTTCATTAAAAAAATTGTATTATAAACATACAATGAGGCCAATGCTTTACGGCTTTAATTTTATTGTTTGGTTTAAAAATATAAATAACTGCTACAAGTGAGTAGTAGAAAATTATGACTAATGTATTAACTATCAAAAACTGTTAAAAATGTTATCAAGATAATTCATTTTGAATGAACAAAACGAAATGTAGATGCATTCATAAGTAATTCGTTTTTTGTGAATTTATAAAACAGAGGTAATGTGTAAAATTATTACAATATTATATTGCCACGAATTTTGTAAAAAGGTTTTTTAATATAACTGCAAATATAAATGAAGCCATAGCACATTTCAAGCCCCACTGCCACTCATAACAGGACATTGGGTTGTTCCTTAGTTGGGTGACAAGTCATATTTCCCTAAGGAAGCTGGCACGACTGAAGTTTTTCAAAAACCCCCCCCCCCCCACACACACACAATGACTAACCACGGTGGTTGTCAAGGGGATGATTCTGTCACAACACACCTGTCGGCATAACAATGTGCAGAAACCAGCAAATAAAACTCAGTGTTCCCATGGAATGCAATTGTTCTACTATGAGGACTGACCAGGAAATTTTTCTGCTGCTAGGACTGACCAGGCAATTTTTCTACTACTTGGACTGACCTGGGAATTGTTCTACTACAAGGACTGATGAGGCAATTGTTCTACTACAAGGACCAGTGCTGGCATTTAGAGTTTAGGCAAAGCAGGCAACTGCCTCAAGCGCCAAATTTTAGGGGCATCATTTTGATCCCAAACAAGACATGTCATACTATTGTGAAATTTTTTTTGATAGATGTGTTCCTTAGATTGTGCAGGGTGGAAGAAATGCATTTGGGCCAAGGGAATTGTCTGGATCCAGAGACCTGGGTAGTTTTTTAAAAGTTTTTGGGATGTGAAAGGTTTAATGAGATGGTTCATGTTGCTTATGTTCTGTATGGAATTCACAAAGACGCAACTTACACATCATTAATCAGAAGATGGCTGAATCACAGTGTGACCCTTCGCAAGGACATACAGACTAATGCTGATCACCTATTCAGACATGTGTCTGTTCTTACAAAATGGATCTGGCCCTGGATGTCAATTTTCTGAGGCTGCTCTCAAAGGTTTTTATGTTACCAACTTGACGCCCCATGAGAAATATACCACTGAAATATACCTCTGCTAGTTGTTTAGTAACTGAATCAACTGCAAGCTGAATGGTCAGAATTTTTCTTGTCAGAGTTTAAAGGCTACCCCTTTTCAATAAAGCCTGTTTAAATTCAAACAGATTTTTTTAATGTTCTATATAAAATCTAAATAGTGTCTAGTTTTAGTTTTATTTGTGTTAATATGACTGTTATTTAAGAACTTTTATATTCTGTTCTCTCCAGCAGTTCATTTTCAATTATCAACAGTTAATTTCAACTGGAACATTTTTAGGAGATTGGGGGGCCAAAATTTTTAACTGGCTGAGGGGTTAAATGTCCTGCATTGACTAAGACTTATCTACTGCCCTCTTCATCTTTGTTTTCAATGAGTTCTATAAGTTCTAAACTAGAACTAAGTTCATTATCGCTGTATAAAATAAACACAAATACTTTTTATGTTAATTTACTTGAAGCTGATAAGTATTCTACTTAAATACATGTTTTTAAATGCTTCTTCTTTTTTTAATAATGTCTCTGAGCTTTTTCCCAGCCTCTGCCATAATCCTATTACACTCTCCACTCTTTGCCTTTTCCTTCGCCTCTGCCATAATCATAATATACTCTCCACTCTGTGCATTTCCCCAGCCTCTGTCATAATCCTACTACACTCTCTGCTTTTCCTTAGCCCCTGCCATAATCCTACTACAATCTCCACTCTGAGCCTTTCCCCGGTCTCTGCCATAATCCTACTACACTCTCCACTCTGTGCCTTTCCCCATCCTCTGTTATAATCCTACTACACTTTCAAGTATTAGCACAAAAAAGTTTTTCATACCAACTTTTGTAGTTCTTGTAAATGCGTTAAACTGTTTGTACTGTACAAGTAACCTCTCACTCCTCTATGAATTTATTTCTTTTGACGATCCAATTTAGTAGAACCAGAGATTGTTGAGCCATGGCGTAAGTAATTGAAAAAAGTTTGATGTTACAAAACTATGTGTTATAGGTGACCTCTTTTCATTCCAATTATTTCTTGTTTTGTTTCTTCAATTTGATTTGTAATTTTTATAAACTGCTTATTTTATGTACTATTTGTTCCCTGTACTACTTGCATTATGCTCTATTTCTTTATATTACAAGCTTATACATTGTGCTTCACCACAGGTTTTCAGGATGTTATTGAACTAATTTGGAGAAGTTATAGAGGATATTACATGGTGGACTGCTTCAATCAGTGTGAAGTCAATAAATAGTGGACAAGATATGTTTAGGCTTGAAAAAAAGGGGCGTTTCAGTTAAATGCCTTCTTCACAAGACAATAAAAAAAAACAAGAAATAACACTTTTTTCAATTTAAAAAACTTAATTGTTTTCAGATTACAATGTAGCTTTCTGTCTCTGTGTGGTAACCAAATTATCTACCGGTGCTATTTAATTAAATTGACCTTTTCGTTTTATGTACTTTTTGTTGCACATCATTTTTATTTTGATTATTTTTTTATATGCTTAGACCACACCTCTGTTCTTTTTTTTTTATTGTTAAATTTTAAAGTTTGTCTTTTTTTTTATATGTACATAAACATTTGTCCATATGCAATATTTGTAACCTGTTAATGATTTAGAGTGGCCCCAATCATTTATGTCATTTAAATTTTCTTTTAAGCCATGCAAACATCCTGAGCCAAACTGGTATTTTCTAGGAAGGTTTGCACACCTGACTGCTCTCTCTCTATTTTTTGTTATTATTTTGATAACTTTATTTAATTACATTAATTTTTAAAAATTTCTGTCTTCGATAATCTAATTTATGCTTGTTTTTTTTTTAAATTCATTTATGCTTTAAATGTTTTCATTTTTAAGAAATTAATTAGTTGTCAGCAAAAAATCTCTTAAGTCGCTTCAAAGCCTCAGTATTAATTCTTCCCTACTCAGTTATTTTGTCAATTGTCATGCATTTATCTCCTTATATTTATATTTCTAAATAAGCTATCATTACCTTATTTTTTTATATAGTGTTTAACCATAGAGTTAACTATAGAACCATATTGAAATTAATGTGACATGGATTAAAAAAGCGAATTAAAGTTTAAGATGATGAGCCATATTAAAATATTGTTAAAAGATGTGTGCTTTCCCTTACAGAGCCCCACAAATGCCTTGGGAATTTTCAGTTGGATTTCACAGAGCTTTGCAAACAAAATGCAATGGCTGTCATTCCAAACATTGTTACTCGACCAAAGGTGCCAACAGGTCAGTCCAGTGCAGTTGATTTGAAACCTACCAAAAAAGAGGACAAACGGCTGACCCTTCTCCAGGTTCATGAGCCTGATCCTGACCCGGAGTTAAACCAAGACGGAGGTCTGTAATGACATTTTATTCCAGCTCTGCGTACTCTTGTACTCATGGTAGCAGCCATGTCACATTGGTAACAGCCATGTAATGGGTTGCAGCCATGTAATGGGTAACAGCCATATCTTTGATAACAACCATATTATGGGTAACAGCCATATCCTTGGTAACAACCATATAATGGGTAACAGCCAAATCCTTGGTAGCAGCCATATAATGGGTAACAGCTATATCCTTGGTAAAACCATATAATGGGTAACAGCCATATCCTTGGTAACAATCATGTAATGGGTTACAGCCATATCCTTGGTAACAGCCATATCGTTGGTAACAGCCATATCCTTGGTAACAGCCATATCCTTGGTAACAACCATATAATGGGTAACAGCCATACCAAGGACAACCATATAATGGGTTACAGCCCTATCATTGGTAGCAGCCATGTAATGGGTAACAGCAATGAAATGAGTAACAGCCTTTTCATTGGCATCAGCCATGTCATTGGTAACAGCCACTTCACTGGTAACCGTCATCATGTCAGTGCTAGCAGTCCTATAAGAACAGAATCTTTATATCGGATATGACTCTTTTAAACTCTTTTCTCTGTAGTCCCTGGCTATGTGTCCATGATAGACTTATGTCTCCATGATAGCTTTATGTTTCCATGATAGGCTTATGTTTCCATCATAGGTTTATGTTTCCATGATAGGCTTATGTTTCCATGATAGGCTTATGTTTCCATGATAGACTTATGTTTCCATCATAGGTTTATGTTTCCATCATAGGCTTATGTTTCCATCATAGGCTTATGTCTCCATGATATGTTTATGTTTCCATGATAGGCTTATGTTTCCATGATATGCTTATGTCTCCATGATAGGTTTATGTTTCCATCATAGGCTTATGTTCCCATCATAGGCTTATGTTTCCATCATAGGTTTATGTTTCCATGATAGGTTTATGTTTCCATCATAGGCTTATGTTTCCATCATAGGCTTATGTTTCCATCATAGGTTTATGTTTCCATGATAGGTTTATGTTTCCATCATAGGCTTATGTTTCCATCATAGGCTTATGTTTCCATCATAGGTTTATGTTTCCATGATAGGCTTATGTCCCCATGATAGGTTTATGTTTCCATGATAGGCCTATGCTTCCATGATAGGCTTATCAACTATTTTTTGTCAAGTTATTTGGGATATAAGTTTTTGTCAAACTTTCTTGTGTTTTGTATTGTTACGTTTAGGTAGGAATTCATTAAACTAAAACATTCCTTTTATTGTCATGGTTTGGATTTGTTTGTTATGAGAAGCCATTCGTGTTGTGCCATAATGTTTTTTTTGTCAGTGAGTTTATCTCAACCTGTTAAAAAAAATGGAAAAGAGGTAGGTGAAGGTTAAGCGACTGTTTGTCTTTTTTTAGAATGGGTTGGAGCTTATTTTTTTCTATTGCACTCAGTCTTAGTACAGTAGAGATATATTCACTTGACAGATTGTGAAGTAATTTCTGAATTATCTGACTGTAAATAATGAAAGATTTAATTTTTGTAAAACTTTTTTTTTATATTTACTTGTTTTAAGTTGAAAATGGTAAGGGTCTAACCAATGTTTCATTTTTTTATCATCATAATTTTCCGCTCGTCCAGAACCAATTGATGTGCCACCAAAAACATTCACAACTCGACCCAAATTTGAGTACTTCAAACCTGCGGTACAGGTAGAGCTTGACAATAATGATAAGTGGGACACGGTCACCGAAGTGTTTGTCAGAGGTCAGTAACATCCCTGCACAATTTTGATTGATGTTTTTTTTTGTTTTTTTGCCAAGCAAACTATTGGATGCAAAATTAATTCACCTTATAACTAGCCAAGTAAATTGTTAGAGACATAAATAATTCACCTTATAAATACCCAAGTAAATTGTTGGAGACGTAATTAATTCATCTTATAACTAGCCAAGTAAATTGTTAGAGACATAATTAATTCACCTTATAACTAGCCAAGTAAATTATTGGAGACAAAATTAATGAGCTCTATCACTAGCCAAAGGTATGACATTTAATCTATCTTCCATAATCTACATTTAAAACTGTCTACTTTTAAAACTTTCTATTTCTGAAGGCTGGAAGATTGATTCTGCAATGATGGAAATATTTCGTCAGTGTTTGACAACTTTAGAACGCCTTCACTCAATCAAGTACAACCTTCCTTTCTAATTAAAGAACTATTAGATGGGAACTAAAGGGGTTAATTAGCATTTAGCTACTCAGCTTAAGTTTGGCTTTTTTTTTTTTTAAACTGATTTTCTCCCACCATTCACATTTCACCATCATCACTAGTCACATTTCACAATTGTCACTAGTTACATTTAACCATTGCCACTTGTCATATTTCACCATTGTCACTCTTCACATTTCATCATTGTTTCTAGTCACATTTCAGCATCATCACTATTCACAACTCACCATTGTCGCTAGTCACATTTCATCACTGACACATTTCATGTGCTGTTTCCTAGTTTGTGGAACACAGGACTCACTGAGGAAACTGTTCACACATTAGCCACATTTCTACCCCAGTGTGTTAACTTAAGGTAGGTAGCCACATTTCTACCCCAGTGTGTTGACTTAAGGTAGGTAGCCACATTTCTACCCCAGTGTGTTAAATTAAGGTAGGTAAGTGCCCTAGTGTTGTGGTGGTAAGTTATTTCCACTGAAAAATATCAGTTTTAATCATATGAAGATTTAAAAAACTCACTTAGAATGTTTGAACATTTACACATCCCTATCAGTTCATAAATGTAATCTATTGAATATATTCTCATTACATTTCCACATCCCTGTTAGTTCATAAATGTAATCTTTTGAACATTTTCTCATACATTTCCAATTTCCACATCCCTGTCAGTTCATATGTGTAATCTATTGAACATTTTCTCATTACATTTCCACATCCCTGTTAGTTCATAAATGTAATCTTTTGAACATTTTCTCATACATTTCCACATCCCTGTCAGTTCATATGTGTAATCTATTGAACATTTTCTCATTACATTTCTTCATCCCTATCACTTCAAATATGTAATATATTGAACATTTTCTCATGAAATTTGCACACCCCTGTCAGTTCACCTATGTAATCTATTGAACATTTAGGAATGTTACTCTTGATGGCAACACAGTCAAGGAAGAGAACTGGTCTGAACTCATAGGTGAAGAAAGTTTGTGAGTATTTGCTCTTGTTGAATCTAAAATTAATTATTGCCGAGCAGAGTTAACCTTATCCTTAAACATTGATTGATTCCATCTGTTAATTAAGCTTTACAATTAATATTTTAAATTACCCTCTTCCCCATTTTTAACCAAACACTAAAAAGTTGCTTTTATGTTTTTACTGCTTCTACACTCTTTTGAATATATCAAAGGAAAATAATTTAATTTAGACTGTGTAGAATCTAACAATCTCTAACCTTGAGTTTAAACTGTGTAGAAACAAACAATCTGTAACCTTCAGTTTAGACTGTGTAGAGGCAAACAATCTGTAACCTTCAGTTTAGACTGTGTAGAGGCAAACAATCTGTAACCTTCAGTTTAGACTGTGTAGAGGCAAACAATCTGTAACCTTCAGTTTAGACTGTGTAGACGCTAACAATCTGCAACCTTGAGTTTAGACTGTGTAGAAAATAACAATCTATAACCATCTTTTTCAGAATTCAGAACTTGTCTCTACGCCACTGTAAGATAACTGATAAAGGAGCCGCATCCATAGGCAGGGCTTTAGGGACAGCCAAGTTGGCCAACACAAAACTGCTGTCACTTAACCTGACAGGGAACTTCATTGGGGATGTGGGAGCCACGGCTCTGGCACAGGTTAGTTAGATATGGGATGTGGGAGCCACAGCCCTGGCGCAGGTTAGTTAGATATGGGATGTGGGAGCCACGGCCCTGGCTTGGGTTAGTTAGATATGGGATGTGGGAGCCATGGCCCTTGCACAGTTTAGTTAGATATGGGATGTGGGAGCCATGTATCTGGCGCAGGTTAGTTAGATGTGGTTTGTCATAGCCATGTCTCTGGCACAGGTTAGTTAGATGTGGTTTGTCATAGCCATGTCTCTGGCACAGGTTAGTTAGACATGGTATGTGGGAGCCATGTCTCTGGCACAGGTTAGTTAGATGTGGTTTGTCATAGCCATGTCTCTGGCACAGGTTAGTTAGATGTGGTTTGTCATAGCCATGTCTCTGGCACAGGTTAGTTAGATATGGTATGTCAGAGTAATGTCTCTGCCACAGGTTAGTTAGACATGGTAGGTGGGAGCTATGTATCTCGCGCAGGTTAGTTAGATGTGGTTTGTCATAGCCATGTCTCTGAAACAGGTTAGTTAGATATGGTATGTTGGAGCCCTGTCTCTGAAACAGGTTAGTTAGATATGGTATGTTGGAGCCATGTCTCTGGCCCAGGTTAGTTAAAAATGGGATGCTGTAGGCATGGCCCAGGCCCAGGGTAGTCAATTGTCTTTTAAATTGGATAACCCTGTACTTGTCTGAAGGGGTGTACTTAACCAAATTTTGGCCAGAGAATAGTTTGTAAGATTTTTCTTGCCCTCTCAACTCAAACATAAATTTCAACACTTACTTCAGTTAACATTTGCAACTTTTCCAAAACTGGTGGATGTGTTCAAATATGAGAGGTTCTAAGATAGTGGTTCTCAACCTGTGGGTTGTGACCCCTTTGTGGGGGTCAAATGACCCTTTCACAGGTGTCGCCTAAGTCCATCGGAAAACACATATACTCTACAGTTATGTAGTAGCAACGAAAATAATTTTGTGGTTAAGGGTCGCTACAACTTTATTAAAGGGTCACGGCATTCAGAAGGTTGAGACCCACTGTTCTAAAAGATTGAATGAAAATGTTTCCAGGGCCTCAGAATGAACCGCACCCTTGTGTCTCTTGTCCTGATGAACAACAACATTGGAAACAAAGGGGCAGAAAAGCTGGCAGAGGTGAGTACAAAACATCACTGTGTCTGTATTGGTGTGTACAAGTGTCTGCATTATGTGTCTGTGTCTTTATAAGTGTGTACAAATGTCTGCATTATGTGTCTGTCTTTTTTAGTGTGTACAGATGTCTGCATTAAGTGCCTGTGTCATTATTGCTGTGTACAAATATCTTCACTATGTACTATGAAATGTAAATTGATTCTCCCAGGCTTTGTCCCGATTCCCTTTGACACATGAAGAAACAGTGGAGAGGAGAAAACTCATGTCAGAGAAAAATAGTTTGGAAGGAAAATCTGTGAGTTACTCTTCTTTGATTTTTGTCTGACTCTGTAATGTTTGGTATTGATCTATAAGATGCTAAATTTGATAAATGCAGCTTTCACTATCAAATATTAATGTTCTCTGTTTTAATCACTGTTCCCAAAGTCACAAAGTGAAGCTCTCAGTTCCTCAAGTCCATGTTAACTTTTTAATACAGAATGCACACTTCACTTTTGTTTTTGTGTGTTAACATCAAGAAACTCCATCTCCTTTTTTTTTTTTTTTAAACATCAAAATGCTGCAGCCATTGGAATATATTTCCTCTCAATAAAATTGTGTAATTATTTGTTTTTCTCTAGTCAACGTCAATAGCCTCTGCCTCTTTAGAAGAGGTAAATAAGAGTTGAATTTTTTTTTTTTTTAATATTTCATTGGATTCAAAGTGCTCATGTTTTTTTTTTAATTTAATGACTTTACGTTTTCACTTCATATTATTGATAAAATACATCAGAACTGCTCAAATAAAATGTGAAATTATTAACCGCTGATGGAAGAGAAATAAGAAAAAAAAAACTGTGAGATATCTTAAGAGAAATATAAATCACACATCCGTCCTACACTTCCTGTTACAAAAGCTTCTCTGCAACCACTCCTCATCTAAAAGTGAATTAAGAGAAGAAAAAATATCTTTGCTAAGCTGAGTGGCTCTGGTGTTCATATTTTCATATGCTAAAATTTTGAATTCATTTTTGTTGATTTTAATTTTTGAAACCATTTCTGTGAGCATATTTCACAAAAGAATCACAATGAGATCAATATTGAGGAGTTCTCCAGTGGTGATATTTCATTAATTGTATGAACTTGTTGCCATTGTACATGACATCAACTTTATAAATTATGGCTAATTATAATTAGGCCAAACTAATTTAAGATATTCATCAAGAAAAAACTTATTTGAACTTTCCTTAAATACTTAACATTTTTATTTAAAAAATATTAATCTGCAGTGTGAATTAAAATTTAAAGAACTGGCTCATTAAATTAGGTCTTCAAACATTTTTAACACAAGTCATAGAATAAATGAGAGACTTCACCACTGCAACCTCGTGTAGCCAATGGAAAAATAACCTCTGACCTTTAGCCCTTCACCTGCCTCCCCATTTTTGTATCAGCCAACTCCAAGCCGTAGGGCAGAGTCCAAAGACAGGCCCGGCAGTGTTCGCAGCAACACGACCCAGGATAAAACCAAACAGAAGCCGTCTGCCAAAAAGAAAGTGAGAATATTACACACAAGGTTTGAGAAGATAAAATTATAATACTGAATTGAAAACAATTAACTTTTCATTAGAAGAGTTTAGATTGTCCAATTCAAGTAAATAAGGGCAGGAAAGTCCTTGAACTGGTCATTACATAATAATTTTAATAACAGCCCCTCTTCACAGTAACAAATCAAATATTTAATATACAATCCTTCTTCCTTACATCAGCTTAGGGTGAATGGACTTAACTTCAGTTTACTAGGATACAAATAAAATTTGTAATATGATTATTTTATGCAGATAATGATTATTTATGCAGATAACGGAACTTTCTGTAAGAACCAGTATTTAAAAATTATTGTTTCCTTTCTTCTTACAAGTTGGGTTTACAATTTTTATTTCGACATTTCATCAAATAAAACCTACTCATTTTGAGTTTTCATTTTGGAATAATTTTTTTCCCATAACAATGTTCTAGTTACTATACTCTAATTAACATTAATTTATTCTAATTAATAAATTAGATGATAAAATAATTGGGGGGATTTTTTGTAAAAGAGTTTTAAGGTGAAAACTACATTTTTTAAATTAATTATTTGAATGAATTCTCACTCAATAAATTAAAGGAATGTTTCATTAATGAGATAATTAAAATGTGAATATTTCATGATTAAGACAGTTTCATTAATTTGATTATTAATCAGTGAATATTTCCAGATAAGGCCTGTTTCATTAATTAATGTGACAATAAATTAGTGGATATATCATTATTAGGATACAAAGAGAGACTCCAAAGAAGAGAGTAAGACTGTGAAGAAAGATAAGGAAGAGACAAAGGATGGCAGGGGTTCTAAATCTAAAGGTATCTAGCAACAATTTACATTGACCTTATAGGCTATATAAAGTCTCATGCTTTGATTTCTTTATATGATGAGGCATATATAAATAATCCAGTAATCTTCCGTGGCTGTGGATAACATACTAGATATCTTTTGTCAATCTATTTAAAAATGTAAAATAAGATTTTTAGGTGACCACTGGACTGTCATCAAGTTGGCCTAGATTTTTTTTTTTAAAAAAGGTTGTGGGGCACACAAAAAAAGGTTGGATGGGGTGAGAATGTGGTGAGGTTATGTTGGGAGTAGATATATGGTTAAGTGATGGTGGATTATGAAACATTTTGTTGGTGTGGATTACATGTGGGTTTGGTGATAATGGATTATGTTACATTTTGTTGGTATGGATTACATGTGGGTTTGGTGATGATGGATTATGTTACATTTTTTTGGTGTGGATTACATGTGGGTTTGGTGATGGTGGATTATGAAACATTTTGTTGGTGTGGATTACATGTGGGTTTGGTGAGGATGGATTATGTTACATTTTGTTGGTGTGGATTACATGTTGGTTTGGTGATGGTGGATTATGAAACATTTTGTTGGTGGGGATTACATGTGGGTTTGGTGAGGATGGATTATGTTACGTTTTGTTGGTGTGGATTACATATGGGTTTGGTGATGATGGATTATGTCCAGGTTATTTGGGAGAGTTGTGGTGAGACCTCTAAACAAAATATTTTAAAGCTGAAAGCAAGATTTAAAGTTCTAATAAATGTTTTATTTTTTTAATTAAATGAAGCAGCTGGTAAGTAGCTCCAAGACAATCTTTTTAAAATTTAATTGATGGCAACAGCTTTCAGTTGCGTTGAGTACTAATTTTGATTGTGTGTGTCTGTGTGCATAATGACCCCCATCCTTCTTCCCGTAATCTCAACCAATGGACTAACCCAAATGGAGATATTTTAATTTGATCAATCTTTTAAACAGCACTGTACGTAATTATTCAACATCATCATGCTTTTAAAGATCTTAATTTTTTTTCAAGTAACTCTCTCTGGATAAGTTTAATTGAACATGATTTATTCCTTTTGATCAGCATATTTATTGTATTCCCTTGTAGGCACAAGTGTCTAAAATTCAACTGAATTTGTGCTTTACACCTCCATGCTTGTAAAAACTGAACACTGCCTATTCAAAGTCTTGATTTAGTCAGCTTAGATTTTATTCAAGAAATTGAGACAACTTGTAACAGTTCTGTCGCTTGTTCTTTCTCTCTTTCTATTTTATTCTTTCTGTCTTCTTGAACTTCTTGTTTGTTCTTTTTTTCCTCTTTCTGCTTCATTCTTGTTAACTATCGATTTCCATCTGAATTTTACTTATTTCAATACATGGAGTCAGAAGAATCCAATTAAGTACCCACTTTAATAACTTTTGCTCTGTCTTCTTTGAATAACACAGATACCTTAGTTCACAAAAATATATCTTTTTTTTTCCTTTAAATTAGCAATGTGGGGTAAATATCAGTGTGTTAAAATATAATGATATAAATTATTGATGATTTTGGGGTGAAAACACAGAATTTGAGAATGCATTGCAGTGAACAACTAACATGTCTATAACTGTGTCAACTGTATTTCATATTTAAAGAAATAAAAGTCTTAGCACATAACCAAATTCTATGTTCAGGAATAGTTTAGTAAGACTTTTTTATCAACTGATTGAACGCTTGTATATACTGAATTTACACTCTAATGAAAATTAGATTAATCTGATTTTCTTGAACGAGACGTGATTTTATGTGATGTTACTTGATTTTACGTGATGTTATGTGATATGCTCAGTGAGTTCCATCCATCTGTTTGTGTCAAGGACTCATGTGTTATTTTCACACCCTAGTGATTATGACACACAGGAATAAGGTAACTTATCACTGTATGCAAATGTTTGAAAGGAGTGCCATACTGTTTAATATCATTAAATATGCTGGTGGGTTTTCTTGTGAAGAATGTATTTTAAAATACAAACACAACTTTTACATTAATTATCTTTTTTTTTTTTTTTAATTTAAAAATAGCTCTTTGGGGTAAAGTTCTTAAATAATTCTGCTTATTTTCTCCAAAAGCCGCCGATAAAATGTCCATCTGCTAATAGCTATTATCACAGGTCAATCCTCTTACAGCCTTTATGACAGTTCAACATTTAAAGATTTAGATTTTGCTTGATTTAAGTATTTAATTTAAGGCCTTCCTGGGAATAAAGTTGATCTCATAAATAGGTTGTGTCTTGTCACACAATTCTTTCAATTCTTCCTACTATCACATTTATTAAACTTTTGAATAGAGTTAAAATAATGGTGGAAGACCCTATCAACTTTCATTTGGTTTCTTGATTATCTAAAGGTTTAAGAGGATCTCAATAGGGGGATATAACCAAGTACAAAGTATAACAAGTTTTTCTAGAATTATTCTCCTGCTTTTGCTTAAAATCAAATTTAAAATGGCTTTCACCCCCAAACAGACCACTATAATACATGTGCATATTTCCCCTTATTTCCAAAGCTTTAGTTAAAAAGACCCAATTTAATTTTATATGTGTGTGTGTTTGTTAGTCATAGCATAATTTGACCATGTGTCTATCTGTCATTGCATTGCCTGACAATTTGTCTGAAATGGCATTATTTGACTGATAAACCTGGAAGCTCTTTAAACCAATATTTGAAATAAACAGTTGATTTGATTGTTGAAATAAAAGTATTGAAATAGAGGAAACGTTTGGACTAAATTACCATGTATTTTAATTCATTATTTCAAAGATCTGTTAGTCATAAGCTCCATTCAGCTAGTCCAATCTGCTCTGTCTCTTCCATCACTAATATTAATATAATTCCATCTTATATTCTCACATGCGTTTGAAATTAATTGTTTTCTCTTACTTACCTGTGTTTTTTTTTCCAATTAAAATCCAAATATTGTTTTGCTGTATCAAGCAGATCCCCGGGGAAGCAGAGGAGGTCACTCAAAGTTTTTAATTTGTTTATTTTCTTCTACAAATAGCACTACTAATTTCTTGCCTATAAAGTCTGACCGCTACAAGCATTCACTGTGACCTGGTGTGATGCTGGAAGGTTCATTTTACTCATTAACAGAATGAGTTTAATTTGATAAAGGCTTTCTGGGATACAATTTTCATTTACATCTAACATAAATATGTGTAAATCCTTTCAGTTTTTCATTAGGTCACAGATCTTCTGTCTCTTCTTAACACAAACCTATTCTAGTATTATTGATGTATCTAGACATCTGCAAGTTTTCTTGATATAACTAGACATCTGCTAGTTTTCTTGATGTAACTAGACATCTGCAAGTTTTCTTCATATAACTAGACATCTGCAAGTTTTTTTTTGATATAACTAGACATCTGCTAGTTTTCTTGATATAACTAGACATCTGCTAGTTTTCTTGATGTCACTTGACATCTACTAGCTTTTTCAATGTCAATAGACACTTGCTAGTTTTCTTAAATGTCACCAGACATCAGTTAGCTTTCTTGATATTACTAAAATATAATTTTAGGATCTTCATTAAACTACCGGAAACTATTGCCACTCCTCTTTATTTTTTTATTATTGAACAAGCTAAACATAAACTTTCTTGTTTTATTAGATGTTGAACCACATTAATTGTACATCAATAGAAGACTACCATTACTGGTACTTAAAGAAGTATGCCAATATTTAGAGTGATAGAAAACTATCAATATTTATAGGTCTGCCAATACTTATAGTGACAGAAGTCTTCCAATATAAGAAACTAATACTTATTATTTAAATTTCTTTACCTTGATTGAGTTGGAAGGGGGTGGGGGGTTGTATTTATTACTATTTTAAAATTTCCTTACAAAATTTTTGGGCCTACATACCTCAATAAATAAATTTTCCCTAAAAGTATTTATAAATGATTTTGACCATGCTTATCCAGAATGTTTAATAATTGAAGCTTTAACCACAGTGTAAACTGCAAGGAGCAAAACTGCACAATAAATGATTGGATTTAAACTGTGTAGCTAGTTGATGATAATGATAAACATACCGGTACCTAAAATTAAAAATGTATACATTTTTCTACTTTCCCATTTTGAAATCAGATGATACCAAGTATTTATTATTAAGTCCTTTTAATGTTTAATTTTAAAGACACAGCATGATAATTTCTTTTAGTTTTTAGGAAAATAATTCACCCAGCTTTTCAACTGCTTGCTTTTAATTTTTTTTATAAAAATATTTGGAACATTCATTGCTTGCCCCTTAATTACTCAGCAATGTCTACGTATCATCTGATTACAAAAGTCTACTTATCAAAGAATATTTGCTTAACCATACAAAAAAATATAAAAATTCAAATGTTCAAATTCAAAAATTTCAAATTGAAAATATTTATAAAATAACAAAAGGCTTTATATTTATAAAAATTATAATAAACAACATATGACACTTACATGATGGCCCTATTGGAAAGTCTTGGCCATTAACACCTGTTTACGTAGTGTTATAAAAATCACATCAAATAAGCTGATGTATTGAAACCCAGTGTATCCTAATGAAATATTTTGTTATTATTAATAGAAGTGCTTGCTAATTTACTGTCCACTGCATTACACAAATATTATCTTGCAACCATATACATCCCGTATGATACCAATCTTCATTACCAGCCAATCAAAATGCAGCTTCTGGCCGCATGTCAAGCGGTGAGTGGGCACAGATAAGCATGGCATCAAGTAGAATTTACTCATTACTTTCATTGTATCAACTAAATCCCCTCTTTTAAAATAAGTTTTTAAAATAATATTATACTCTTATTATTTTCCTATTTTTTTATTCACTTTACAAAATGTGCACAATTTTCTATTGTTATATTTAGCCAGCTTTCTCATGGCACAAATAGATTGCTTTGCCTTTTGCACTTTATGAACAATCTGATTACTTCATGTATAATTTAGCAGAACAACTATTTTAATTGTAAATTTGAACATTTTTATTTGTACAATCTCTATTATAGTTATTTGTTTGTAAATCCTAAAAAGATGTAACAAAGCTTTTCTCAACTTTTACATAGAAATCCCAAAACATGATTTACTTTTTTTTTTTGCACTAAACTATAAACAGATAATGTTCACATACTGGTATATTTTATCAAATTTTTTTTATTTTTATAATTTTTATTTTATATTTATATACCTGTATGTAAATAGCATGTTGCTACAAAGATTTTTAAAATCTATAATTTTGTTCAGAATAATCAGGATGTTACTTTCCTTTGAAAGTTTTAGTTTGAACATTAAAATATACTAATAATACTAATAATAATAATACTAATACTAATAACACTACTGATACTAATCATCTCTTTTAACCATAAGAAAAATAAATGTAAAATTATGTAAATTACCCATTACCATTTATTCTTTAATCTACTTCTTCCCAGATTTAAAAAAAATTATTTTTGTTGTTAAATAAGGAATGCTATCCCTAAATCTTTTTTTTTTTTTACAAATTATTTTTAAAAGTCATCAGTTAAATAACAATAACATTTGCTTTTGTGAGAGTCAAATTTAATCTTTAAATGTTTTCATCTTCAGAATAGCAGCTAAAAATATTTAGTCAGTTAAAAAACTTTTGATTTTAAGACTTATTTTATTAGGGAATTTAATTTAGTGTGACAAATATATCTTGTCAATTTACTGAAAGTATAAATTGAACAGTTATTATTTAATCACCTCAAAAATTAAATCAAACTCTCATCAGATCAAAAATTGTTCATCAAAATGAAAAAACACTGATTTTTCTACTTATTCTAATTATTGCACGAGATTACCTACATACAATTGCCTACATAACATTACCCTACATGTGCAGGATATTACCTGGAGGTATGCATGCATTGCATAAGCATTAATTATATTACCTGCGGGTACCATTATGCATGTTTTGCTGATGTGTACATTACCACCAATTTAAAATATATAATAAAAACCTTTGCCAACTTTCAAAGTGTTCTCAAGGGCAACAAGTATGCAGTTTAATATTTTTTTTGTAAATTTATTCATTTTTTAAATATTTTTTTTTAAATAAACATTTATTTAGAATTTCTTTAAAAATAAAATGAAAATATATATCAAGCTTTGAAAAGACATTGATTATATCCATCGGTGTGGTAGGTATATAAATATGATAAATAATGCGCATTGAAAATACTTTTCTTTTTAAATAGAGCAATCAGTAAATAGTTTCCCTTATTTTGCATACTGAAGAATCCCAATGTAGTTCAAAAGTTTTAAAAAATAAAATGAAATAAAAACTTGATCTCCCTTCTCTTGCTCATTTATCCTCAAGGCACTGTGGTTTTCAAAGCAGCTATAAAATTGGTTGCCAGTGGTAAAATATTTAACCCCTGTCCAGCATGTTGAAATGTGCCTAGTATGATGATAGGCTGTTAGAGCGTCCAGTGTCTGTGCCTGTCTAACATAGCAAACATGGGAACCTGCATGATTGTCATATTTAATCATTATATATATACTTGAACACTGTTTGGACCACCACAGTCAAATATAGCGCACGTAAAAAGAAACATTATTAAAACATGTATATAACTTACAACACCTTCACTAAAAAACAAAGAGTATATAACAATTTCAATAAAAAGAGAACTGACAACACCTTTACTTAAAACATAAAGCATATAAACATCATTTCTAATTATACTAAAACAGGTAGTCGTATAGTATGTGCACCGCCTTTACTAAAGATTTAGAGTGTATAAATACTTTTACTAAACAAAAGGCACATAAATCACCTTTCCTAAAATATGGAGCACAACGAACACATTTTAATAAAAACATAATGATCCCCGTGTGAGATATTTAAATCATTGATTGGACATTTGTGTTTTGGGTTGACCCGTTGCTTGTAGTTAATTCTTCTCACTACCTAGTTTTGGTATTGTTATTTTTTTCCATGGCAATGTCAATCAACCACTTGTCTTTTTTTTTTAATAGTTGGCATTTAAATAAGATAAGATACGATTCTTTGTTGATCCAAATAAATGGAAACGTTTTATTATTACATTGTACCTATTCATTTTCAGTACATAAATAAATACCGGTACATATTTAAATCTAGGCAACATTTTACAATTATAACAGTTTAAGACATCTAAATCCTTTTTGAAAACACACTCAGTTGATTTTCAAGTGCATTTAACTATAAGATCACATTATTTCCATGGAAGCACATGTCCTATAATTTATAGTGTTGTTGTGTTGTGCCCTGTACTAAACTATTCATAGTAAAATTATTCCTTTAATTTTAGAGTTACTCCCGGTATTGTATTTTAAAAAAAACATCAGTCAATGAGATGGACCTGCAATATCTAACATCCTTTTTTTTTAAATTTCTCCTGTTTATAAACCTCACCTGCCACTGTTAGCAAATGTCTTTTCTTAGAATGCTTACATAAAATTTTTTTAGCCTTTTTCATATTAGCATATCATATTCTTTAAATGATGTGTTTAATTCTGTAAAAACAAATGCAAAACAAAAAAAAACTAGATCTAAGCTTAAAAATTCCTTCCAAAATTTCTTTAAATATTTTTTCATCTCCTTTGATGTATGTTTTGTTCTTTTGCTACCAGTAATAACTTAATTGATTCATTTCATTTTAAAATTTATCTTTTTTACAAATATAATTAATGTGCTTCTAAAAATTCCCAGCAAAAATTTAGAAATACTGAATGAAAAAGTCAAACAAAGCCAAATTATATATTAGATTATTTACATTAAGATTAAAATCGATTAGAGTTAGAGCAAAGCATTATGGTATAGACTTAACTATTCTTTTAAAGGATGTATGCAAGAGCTTAAAATTTATAAAACTAAAAATATTATTTGATCACATATTTTATTTGTATCCAAATAAATAATTTTTAAATAATATATGTTGGAAATTAGACGAAGTAAAGAAATGAAAGATGTTTAATTAATTTTTTGACAGTTTTTCTTTAAAAAGCCGGTACATAACTTAGATGCAGCAAGACCAAAAACATTCCCAGTAATAAAATAACTCATACTGGGTACTTTATTAAAATATTATTTTTAAAAGAAATGAAATGAAAAATTGCTTACTAAAACTAACTTCTAATATCTTCTACTGAACTGAAGTACAAAAGCTATTGCTTAATTCCTTGTGTTTTGTTTATGTTCAGCCACAGCAACAGAGGTGGCCAAGGCAGTAAACAAGACTAAAGACAAGAAGAATACCAAGGGTCGGGCTACAGTCACAGAGAATGAGGTACTGTAGTTCATTCAAGTATGGAATAATAAAATTTTGTCTGTACATAATCATAAAAGTAGCCATGCTAGCAATCAAAGTGAAAGTGAATCAAGTATTGTCTCTTTAGGGCTTTTGATTTTACATATAAGAAGGTCTGGGATTTTTTTATTGCTGCCTAAATTGGTAACTAATTTATTTACCCAATTCAAGAATTCTGATTTCAAATGGTTATATCTTGTTTATATGATGATTAACATTTATGCTTTGTGAGAGTTAGTAGATTGTATCCGTAATCTGCCCCTTTAGATACTGCATAACAAAATGTTATTATTTTATTTACTACAGTTTTCTTTGAGCACCACAGTACTACAGTATTCTTATCTAGATTATTTTGATTGAAAATTACTTTTGAACTTATTTCCCGCATAATAAAAGGTTTTCTTTTCTTCAAAGGGTTAAACTCTAACTTGATTTCTGTGGGGCAATCATTTAACAAAATACAGTTAAATTAAGGTCATGAATTTTTAATATTAATGCTTATATTTATTTTCTCACTGTGGCTCAGGACTTTGAAAACTTGGTGAGAGTTTTGTCGTTTTAAATTCAAAGTTTTCAATTCAGTTCACTTGGAATTTAGGGGAAATAATCTCTTTTTTTTTTGTACTGTATGTTTTATAATCAATTCCAGGGGTTAGCAAACTCCGGCACATGGGCCAGATCTGGTCCTGCACCACTTTTATTACAACCAGTGAGCTAAGCTGTGGATTTTACTTTTCACAATTTTACAATGTCAACACAAGATAGTTAATTTTTGTACCATCTGCTTCTAATGATTGTCTCCCTTATTCAAGCTAAATTCATTATTGATAAGGAGTGCAACATAAGTAAACATTTCATACCCGCTTACAACGATGTGACATGAGTAGACATGTCTTACCACATTACACTGATGTGACATGAGTAGACATGCCCAACCAGCTTACATCCATGAGCCATAAATAGACATGTCATACCACATTACACCAATGTGACATAAATAGACATGTCATACCACCTTTCACCGATGTGACATGAGTAGACTAGACATACCTTATTACACCCATGCAACATGAGTAGACATGCCCAACCATCTTACATCCATGTGACTTAAGTAGACAATCATGTTACCACCTTACACTTATTATTTTATGTAGGTACTCAGCACCCATAACACCTCAAATACTTTTTTGGCATACAAAAACAGAGTTTGCTGACCCATGCTTTCTACTAATATAATAACATGAAATGAATTGAAATTGATTGTGCATTATATCCCCCCCCCCCCAAGCCACCACCACCCTTTTCCACAAACACATATTTGATATTTCCAATGTCCCTAAAGAAAGGAAATATTTTATAAGATATTTTTTATAGTCTGGAAATTTTTTATTTTATTAAATTATTTTATTTTCATTATTTATTGCTTGACACTCTAACTGAAGGTCAGCAAAAATTTGGTAGACTCAGACCAGCAGTCACCTAACTTTTGGACCTCATGGACCATTAATTTCTTAATTTTAAATCCCACACACCACTAATATGAAGTTTTTAAAAAGATAAATACACTTGTAAAATAATAATAATAATAATAATAATTATGAGAACTTTCAATTTGTTAAAATGAAATGCACCTATTTAATATTTTAAAAGTTATAAGCGCTTATTTAATCATAACAAAACTTTAAAGGTTGTTTAATTGTAACAAAATCATCAAAGTAGTTTTTTAAAACAATTAAAGCTTATATAAGTATTGCAAATTATTAGTGTGATATTTGTTCCTGCTTGTTTGATTTATGGCTCCAGTGACGTTACTGAAGGATGGAGAGCCATATTTATTGCAAGATGAGACCAGTACCAAATTGTAGGTACCCAACCGGGTACTATGACTGATGAAAATGTCTTTTCCCAAAACTATTTTGTTGAAAATTAAATCAACATTGTCTTTGCTTTTTCACTCAGCAATGGGGGTTTACTTTTTATGGAAAACCAAAAACGGAGTCTTGATAACGATGACTGGAATTCAGCTTTGAGTCTGTCGTCGGATGATAGATCGATGAATCTTTCTTTTTCATTCTTACGTAAATTGCTATGGTCAGTGTTTGCTGCAAAAGTATCTCATAACCACATATTGCAATGTCTGTACCTTCTTTCTTTGGGTAATATTATAATAACAACCAACAGATAATGTGAATGATTTTAACTGGTGTTGAACAATGGTTACCACCTGCCAGTTGGCATCCTTCTCTCTCATATATTCACCAACATTTAAAATTAAAATCATTTGCAGATCTTCTTCATCCAGTTGCGTTTGCCACAGTAATATTTTCTTTTGAAAAATTTCCATTTTACCTCATAGTGTGGTTACATCTTTAAGTTGTCCTTGCATAACATACTGGTGCCGTAAATGACAAAAGATGCTTGCTGTTAAGTACTTTTTTTTATCTCTTACAATCAGTTTAATGGTTGTTGTATTAAAACAAAAAGACAGTATTTTAATTTAAAATTTCTTTTAATAATTAAATAAGTTTCTAATTTTTTCAAAATTTAACTATGAAACAAACAAAAAAAAAACTTTTCCATTTGCGTTGAATTTACTGCATCAAAATAAGAGATTACCAGTACCATAAAAGTGTAAAAGCTAAAAAAAAATTGTCATTCAGAATATAAAAATTCTTAGATAGAATATTATTTTTTAAATTATTAATAAAATATAAAAGATGTAAATAAGGTCCAGATTTTTCTGCGGAGCACCAAAATTTTTCTCGCAGACCACCTGTTGGCGTATGGTGGCTCAGACAGTTCTAAACAATGACCAGGTATAAATAAGTTCTAAACAATGGAAAATCCTAAAAGACAGACAGTTCCAGTTAATTTTATTACATATTTAGTGATAGTGGATTGCCAAAGATCATCTTAAAACAGATTTCAAATTTTGACAAGTTTAAACTATAACTATAACTAAACTAAGATCAGCCGACAGGTTAAGCTTTGAAAATAAAAATGTAAAAATTATTGTGGCCCTGAGATAATATGCACACATGAAATATCTTGTGTTGACAGAATGCAAACATCTGTTCACCATTCATTGAGTAGTGCTGCACCACAGTTTAATCATTCAATGTGGGTTTTCTTATTTTGGTTCCTGTTTGTCACAATTGTATGTGTAGGTCTACTAATTATCTAACCACTAATAATCCAAACCACTCTGATCTATTTCACTGATCTAGTTAAATACTTATCAGATAACTGATGTAAGAAATATGTATTTCATTTTGCCATCTGATGCATCCACTTCATAAATGATCAATGTTCAAGTCTTCTCATCGCTTTAAATATAAGTTTTAAATTGTTCCTAGCATGAAATGTTCCCTGTGTTATAAATATAACAATGTTCAAACTATTCATCTATTTGGTAACATCATGAGAAGTAATAACTTATGACAGTCTAAATTTATGAAATCAAAATTATTTATTTGTATACCGGTAACTTGTTTGTGACACACTGATATTCATACACTTGCTGTGCATACTTTTTAACTTATGTTTTACCTTTAATGTCACAGATTTAAATATTATGATGAGAATTATAGCTGTGAGATTTATGCAGATCATCCGATGACATGTCATAAACTAGTTATTTTGGTTGCTCGTCAATATTTCTAAATGCATATTGTTAGTCTTTTGTTAGTATTTTATTACGGTATTAGTTTTATTTTATTAATTTTTAAATTCTTACTTCAAGCGATGAAACGTACCCTATCCAATTGAATTTTAAAATTTGGAAATTAAATTTATCTCAAGGAGAGGATGGGTTTTTTGGTGGTTTTTTTTTTCCTCTTTTAATTTGATACTAGGGCAGACATTTTTTAACTTTAACATTTATTTTTTATCATGGTAGAACTTGATAGGAATTCATTTAATATTTAAGCAAATTTTTAAAAAAAATTTGTGCCCAAATAGGGATAATATTTTGAAGATTAAATTTACTGATTTTTTAAATATTTGTCATATAAAATTTCTTGGGATTTTGATATCACTGATCACCTCTCCACAAGAAGTTACATACCATACAACATACACATATTTTTACCACAACAAAAATGACTGTAGTTCTTTTTTTTCTTTTTTTTACAAAGAAATTAAATGACAATTTCATTTTCATAAGTAAATCATCATTTTTGTTTGAAAATACAGTGCAGCTTGACTTCAGTATTTATTGTAAGACTACGGTATTTTTTTGCCTTACTTACTTTAGCATCTCATACACAGCCAGATGTTTAACTTAGATTAAGATTGGACCGATTCCACAGACTTTTACAGCAACAACTTTTTTCATTTAGAATGCTGATGCCAGTGATTTGTTGAATCCATTGATGTCAGAAACAGCTGATTTCATGGATGGACAGTTGTGGATACCAGGCAATCGAATCCTTGTCAGCCTTAATTTGTCTAGTAAGTTAGCAGTAACAATGGTGGATATGGATAGTAAAGGCCTAGAAATTAGTAGCGAGTGGTAAACTTAACACTGTATGTTATAACTTGATTAGCTGATGGGTAAATTGACCCACACAAAGTTGATGCATGTGAGTCGAGTTGACTCCTGTGTGTTCAGTTGATCCATATGTGTTCAGTTGATCCATGTCTGTTAAGATGATCCATGTGTATTGAGTTGATCCATTTGTATTCAGTTGATCCCTGTGAGTTAAGTTGATCCAAATGTGTTCAGTTGATACACATGTGTTGATTTGATTTTGTTCCATGTTTGTTAAACTTACTAAATTATTTAGTTCAGAAGTTTTTATAAAATTCCTACACAATGTTTTGCCTGGTTTATGATGATTCACCTGGTTTATGATGATTCACCTGGTTTATGATGATTCATCTTGTTTATTATGATGATTCACCTGGTTTATTATGATGATTCATCTGGTTTATTATGATTCACCTGGTTTATTATGTTGATTCATCTGGTTTAAGATGACTCACCTGGTTTATGATGATTCAACCTGTTTGTTGAATTACCTGGTTTATGATGAAGATTCATCTGGTTTATGATGATTCACCTGGTTGATGTTGATTCGCCTGGTTTATGATGATGATTCACCTGGTTTATGATGATTCACCTGGTCAATGTTGATTCACCTGGTTTATGATGATTCACCTGGTTTATGATGATTCACCTGGTCTATGTTGATTCACCTGGTTTATGATGATTCACCTGGTCTATGATGATGATTCACCTGGTTTATGATGATTCACCTGGTTTATAATGATTCACCAAACCTGTTTCAATGAAGTATGATTTGCCAGTCAAGTGTCTTCAGTTCCATACTTTCCCACATGGTTTAGCTTTCCTTAGTTTATCTAGCATAAAATTGTAGGTTAGTTTTGCCATAAATCATCTATAATGTTCTTATGATTATTGCTATTTATTTTAAAGTCTAATAATGAGAATGAGATGCAAAAGGAAGAGGGGAAAAAAAGAGTGACCTTAGAAAAAATATGCTGATCCTAGAATATCACATTGTGCCTGGAACTGGAATATGTTGTGCCTGGAAAATGTTGTGTATGGAATATGTTGTGCATGGAATATGTTGTGCCTGGAAGATGTTGTGTATGGAATATGTTGTGCCTGGAATATGTTGTGCCTTGAATAAATTGTGTCTGGAATGTGCTGCGCCTGTAATATTTTGGGCATGGAATGATTTAAACATTATGTTTTATTTTCCGCCAGGAAATACAATTGGAGAAGAAGGTGTGGCGTCACTATTGAAAGCTATACAGTACCAGACAACCCTGAGTGCAGATGACCATAGACAAGGAGGGACTGGCCTAATGAGACTTTTACTTCTTGTAAGTTCTGCCCACAATCTGGTTTTGACAGAGTAGAGTATCTGATGTTGAGAGAGTGGTTCCATGTTCAGCTGATGTTTTACACTTACAGATGGGACTGATGCTGTCAAAAGGGGCTGATGTTGACAAATGGGACTGATGTTGACAAGTGGGACTGATTTTCACAACTGGGACTGGTGTGACAATGGGGGCTGATGATATTGACAAGTGGGTTTGATGTTAACAAATGGTAGCTGATGATATTGACAAGTGGGTCTGATGTTAACAATGGGGACTGATGTAACAAATGGTGGCTGATGATATTGACAAGAGAGTCTGATGTTAACAATGGGGACTGATGTTAACAAATGGTGGCTGATGTTAACAAATGGTAGCTGGTGATATTGGCAAGTGAGTCTGATGTTAAAAATGGGCACTGATGTTAAACTAAGGGTGGCTGATGATATTGACAAGTGGGTCTAATGTTAACAATGGGGACTGATGTTAACGAAGGGTAGCTGATGTTAACAAATGGTGGCTGATGTTAACAAATGGTAGCTGATGATATTGACAAGTGGGTCTGATGTTAACAAAGGGTGGCTGATGACATTGACATTGGGTCTGATGTTAACAATGGGGACTGATGTTAACAAAGGGTGGCTGATGACATTGACAAGTGGGTCTGATGTTAACAATGGGGACTGATGTTAACAAAGGGTGGCTGATGATATTGACAAGTGGGTCTGATGTTAACAATGGGGACTAATGTTAACAAAGGGTGGCTGAATGATATTGAAAAGGGTGGCTGATGATATTGACAAGTGGGTCTGATGTTAACAATGGGGACTGATGTTAACAAAGGGTGGGTGATGATATTGACAAGTGGGTCTGATGTTAACAATGGGGACTAATGTTAACAAAGGGTGGCTGAATGATATTGACATGTGGGTCTGATGTTAACAATGGGGACTGATGTTAACAAAGGGTGGCTGAATGATATTGACAAGTGGGTCTGATTGTGACATTACCTCAAGATGAGGATAAATGTTCTCTGCTCTCTATTTACAGAATCAACAAAACTGTAACTGACATGGAGGACATCTCCATTTCTCAATGATACTTGACTTTAAAGGAATTTTAAACATATTTTTTACAATGATGACATTTATTTATATGCCTAGTGAATAAATTAGAAATATAAAATATCAGTTTTGGAAATTTGATTGATTTCATTGGAGCGTTATTTTGTTACCAGTATACCAGTTTATGCTGCCATATTTTGGCCCGCTATGTATACTGTTTACATTTTAATACTAGAAGGGGCCAGTTCACTTTTAATCAAACTTTTCAAGTTTTCCTTTTTTTGTGTGTGTTGCTCTTCTAATTTCTAGCTTTTCAGCTAGCATCATTATTTTATCAAAACTTTCCATAGCTAAGTATATGAAATAATAACCTACTGCAGCAGCGGTTCTCAACCTGTGGGTCGTGACCCCTTTGGGGGTCGCAAGACCCTTTCACAAAGGTCGCCCAAGACCATCTGAAAACACATACACTCTATAGTTATAAAATACCAACAAAAATAATTTTGTTGTTTGGGGTCGCCACAACATGAGGCGCTGTATTAAAGGGTCGCGGTTTTAGAAAGGTTGAGAACCACTGTACTACAGTCATAAATATTTAACTTAAACTGCAAACTATCATGACGGTACCGGTTTCTAATTTTCTGAAGAAATTTATTAAAAATGTGTTTTTTTGAATTATAATTCTTTTTAGCTGTTCTATTTTCAGTTTATTCCATTTCTTTTTTTGTAGGTATTTTTCATTGCTTTTTAAGGTATGTTCACATTGTGGCTTTGTTGCAGCCACAAAGCTCAGTTGGGAAGCCATGTTGACAATCCACTATTTGTTGTTGTTTACAATCTCCAGCTAACAGTAGTGATGTTACACATAGGAGACTGCACTGAGCAGGCACAACTATGCAGAATTATTGTCAATTTATTCTAGCACAAAAGCAACCAGCAGCTCCAAGTGTCTCTTTATAATTATTTGAATAAATTCAGCTTTTTTCTTTCAACTAAGATTTTACCAATAACCACCCATGCAATTCAATTGAAAGTTAAAACATAATATTTTAAAAACATTTATTCCATTATTCTAAACTAGACATGGTCTAAGTCTAAGAAATCTCATGACCTGTATGGCAACAGCCTATGTGTATGGTAACAGCCTACATGTATGGCAACAGCCTACATGTATGGCAACAGCCAATGTGTATGGCAACAGCCTATGTGTATGGCAACAGCCTACGTGCATGGCAACAGCCTATGTGCATGGCAACAGCCTACGTAGGCTATGGCAACAGCCTACGTGTATGGCAACAGCCTATGTGTATGGCAACAGCCTACATGTATGGCAACAGCCTACCCGGTTGAGAATCTCAGAAACAAAGGAGCAGTGTGACCTACATTTTGAGCTGATTATTCATTAAATAAGAGGTCATCATAATCAAGTACACACACCTCTTAAGTTGGGTCACTGATGAGTGTTAAGGTGGAACTCTGTATCAATTGTATATCGATGGCTGGAGATGTACTTATTCTTATTGTGGAGTTTTGAAATGATATTCTCACAGAAATAATCATGATATTGTCACATAAGAAATACAGATGCCTGAGATCAAATTGTGTCACAAATAATGACTAATCTTAATTTGTTATTTGACTGATTGATTTATTATTTGTTTAAATGAGTGATTTAGTGAGTGATTCCTTGACCAATTCATTTATTGACCGAGTAATTGGTTAGCTGAGTGATTTATTGATAAATTGACTGACTTATTGATTGACCATGACTGCATTGATGTACAGATTGACTGAGCAGCTAATTCATTAGCCGAGTGATTTATTGACTGACTTATTGATTAACCAATTTATTGATTGCGTGATTCACTGACTGACTGGTGGATCGATTGACTTACAATTGATTGATTGATTGTTCTACAGAAGAACTCAGTCCCTTCTAACAGTGAAAGTTTGAGAAAGTTGACAGAAATGATGCTACAGAAAGATCCCTGGTACAAACACTCTACATCATCAGACATCGAACGTTAGGACACATCTCTTGTCACATGACTCAAGTAATCTCCCTTTCTTTATGTTTTATCTTTTGTCCACACTGTTAAATTGTTAATCTGATGACTACATTGGCTTACGGGTATCTGTATCTATTCTGAATTCTAATTGTCTATTATTTATCCTGATGCCTAGATTGTTTTATCTCAATATTTTTTGTACCGGTAAATTAATTGAAGCAGTAGATATATTTTAAGTCTTATTAAAATTAAACCTTAACAAAATGTCATTGTCTAATGCACGTGAGGCAAACATGCAGACGTTTTTTTTAACGAAATTAAAAATTATTTATTTTCCAGTGTTGTTACAAGCCAACAGATTTACTGATCAGCTCAAGAGAGTTTGGGGAGGTCCACCAATTTCGGAAGATTTGTGATCAAAGAGTGTCTAATTTGTATTACAGATTTGTGACCATTTGGGGAGGGGGGGGGGGTGTGTGTGTGTCAAAATTTGTGTGAAATAGCACAACATCATTTATTGATGGCACATATTTAGATGAGCCCATGTTCTGACCTCAACAATTGGTATTATGGTATAAAATATGAATCTTAATTGGCATAATATATGAATCTTAAAGGTCAAATGTTGAAAAGCAAATTTTATCATTTAATATACCGGTAATTTGGATGCTGTAAGTTGTGCCCGTAACTCTGACCATGGTAAGCTGGTAATGGTATTAGGGAAATGAAATCATCAAATATAATGAGCTGGTAATGGTATTAGGGAAATGAAATCATCAAATATAATGAGCTGGTAATGGTATTAGGGAAATGAAATCATCAAATATAATGAGCTGGTAATGGTATTAGGGAAATGAAATCATCAAATATAATGAGCTTCATCTTAAAGTTAAAGCTCTAGTTTCCTGTTTCATATTTTTTAGGATTTTTTTTTTTTAACATCAAAATCAAATGCAAGATTGGATTAGTATTTTTTATAAAGGGGAGGCAAAAATGAAATTTCAATTTCACTATTTAATTCATCATACTTCTTTGAAGTACCCTTACTGTAAGTGACCATCCATATTTAAATTTAAAGTACGCAAAAGAAAAGTCTGTTGAAAATCATACATTTTTTGTAATTGGCCAGCTTTCAAAGTTGAGACATCTTGCACTGTGATATTAAATTAATAATTAATAAATCATATTCAAAGAAATATGTTTCAACTTTTTCATGTGAATGTGAGCCAAGACTTTGTGGTCATCAGATTTCCAGGTTGTTGTTTATTACAAAAATGATAATCATATTGGTTTGACCCATTTGTGAAAATATTTTATTTTAATATCCTGATTTTTGTAAAATTGCAACTTAGCAAATGAATGACATTTCAAATAACATTCACAAAGTATGATTTTTTTTAAAAAGTAGTTGTTAAGTATTGGTTACACTACACCGGTACGCCCTTTGCATGTCTTACAGTACGGTACCACATGCTGAATATTTTCCAAGGAAAATAATTTGTTTCCAAAAGTAGATGATTTCTGCTTGTCATTCCAGGTGTGTATTCAACTATTGATGTCAGCACATTCTTTGTGGGCATTAAGTAATTTATCAATCTGACCGTGATGTTGGTGATCCATTATAAAAACAGGTAACAGGTTTAAAACCAAAATCCTAAAAACAATTAATGTTAGGAGAAGAAAAAAACATGAACTGAACATCCCTAATTTTAAGTCCAATCATCACTTCAAGCAAGACCTTTTGATATCTTATTTTTTAAATTTGTACAATTGCTTTTAAAAAGCTCTTTACCAGTGGTGAGATTTAAGTTGCACTTATTTGTTCTTTCCACTCAAAATAAAATCATGAAATTTTGTGTGAAATGTGACCGATTCATTGCAGTGACCAAAAGACACAATATTTTATGTTGGGGCACCACCAAGTGAAATATCCTAATAATGTAATGGCGTCTTAGTGACTGGCTGAAACTATTTAGTCACGTTGGGGCACCACCTAGTGAAATATCTTAATAATGTAATGGCATCTAGTGACTGGTTGACACTATTTAGTCACGTTGGGGCACCAATTAGTGAAATATCTAAATAATAATAATACACAAGATCATTTGTTGGTTCCCTGGTCTGCGTTTAAAAATCCTATAATTATAATTTATTTAGAATTAATTTAGTAATTTTTTTATTTAAAAAGAATTAATTTAGTTTCCCCATTAATTACAGCAAAGTGTATTTCAAATTTGCCCATATAATTTATTCACATTTCCGTTAATAAAAAATTGTTCAAGTAAAACAGTTTACCATTGAAAAATCTTTACATTCAAATAATTGGTTAAGTCATAACATGCATACTAAACTAAGAGCAGTCATCATATGCAGACCAAAATAAGAGCATCACCCCATCATCACACACAGACCCAACTAAGAGTGTAGTCATCACACACAGACCCAACTAAGAGTGTAGTCATCACACACAGACCCAACTAAGAGTTTAGTCATCACACACAGACCAAACTCCACCCTTCATACACATTCAATCTTTAGGGAACAACTGTGCTACATTCTGCACACACTCACTAAGGAATATTCGGTACCTGAATTCTACTTTAAAAAATTTAAGAACAGTAATACTTAAAAAGAAAACTCAAGATAATAGTTGACCAATCATTTATTACTGAAATGACATTTTCTTTTTTCTTTTCTTATTTGAGAATAGAAATGGTGACTTGTCAGTCTATACACAAATCAAAGAATATTAGCTGTGTTTCCCTCCATAGAGATGGCTGACCAAAGTCAAAGAGAATACAGACAATATTATCAGCTAGTCTCAAGTAGAAATCACAATGTATATATACAAGTTATGTCAACATTTCAGCTCTGCTCAACAGACTGAGAACACAACAGTTTGATAGCAAAGCCAGAATTTCCATCAAAGAATGACAACAGACAGACCAAATGTATAAATAGGTATCAATAAATAATCTGCCCGCCCCACCCCCCAGGCGATAAGCATTTCTTTAATCCATATAAACGCATCAAATGTGTGTGTTGCTAGCTAATAATAAGCAAGGATGTCATGTGCTGCTAGCTAGTAATAAGTAATGATGGCATTTGTTGCTAGCTTTGATTGCCATTTCACATGGAGCTCAACACAAATAATGACACAACCGTATCTGACTGGAGATTGAGTTGAATTTTTTTAAAATTTAACAAGTAAAGAAATATGTGCAGCCCAACCCCCCATCCCCACTTTTTTTTTTCCTCTCCCTTAACACTTGAAACCCTAAAAAGTACCTTCACTTACTTGTAGCAGCCACAAATTTCAGTGATAAATCAAAGTGCAGAATCCACTGCTATAACTTGCTATAATAATCTACAGAAATTTATGACTGACACACAGATATACCACATGGATATTCAAAATGAGCAGGTACAACTATACTTCTGAAGCAGAACTTACATTTATGTTTCTGTCCTAGCACAGCAGTCAGCACCATGAGGCTCTTTGAATAAATGCTGCTTTTTTCATTTAAATTTGCACTATAAAAAGAGCGAATAACCCATCATTTGACCATAAATTTTACTGCTGACATATGTGGATGGCAGGGAAGTGGATATATTCAAACATAGACTTAAATCAACCATCCATGCAAGGCAAAAAAAAAAGAAAGAAAAAAAAGGAAAAAGCTTTTTTTGTTAAAATACCATTATTAAACTTTTTTTTTTTAAAGCCTCTAATTCTAAATTCTAATGCCTCATCTTTTTTTGTTTTGACCATTCCAAAAAAATAAAATCTACAAATTTTAATCTTCCAACTATAAAATATGCTCACCGGAAGGCCAGTAGTATCTAATATAATTTATCAAAAGTCATGTCAACTGATGACAATGCATGTGCAAAGATAAAAATATGACTATTGTGTTTGAAGACCACAAAATAATGCAACTTTTTACAAAGCCATAAAATGGCACTTGTTGACTATTTTTTTGTCCACATGGTCACAGATATCTTGCAATTCATATGGCAACAGTTCACCAGCTAAGAATCTCAGGGAGAAACCTGAAGTGTGAACACACATTAAAATACTACAGATAAAACTCAATTCTATTTCTATAGTCCTTAAACTTCCAACTGAACACATGTTATAATTAAGTTAACATTTACAAATGACTCATTGATGTGGGACATGGAGAATGCTATCTGTCTGACATACTTTAAAACATTTTAATTAGGGCAGTTATTGTTCTGCTTTTTAATGGTCATACAAACTTGACTTGGAAATTATCAAATCATAATAATAATAGTGAGAGGTGAGAAAAGATAATGCTTACACACTGACAAAATCAGTCCATCAGTTACCTACAAGTAAGTGCCAGGCTTGCACGCTGACAAATCCGTCCATTTCATACCTACAAGCCAGGCGAAGCCCATGGGATATGTCAATTAGAGGTCACAACCTAGGAACATTTATTCATGAGTTGGGGCAACATGTGGCAGAGGTTCGCAATATTTGTTCTCTATGGTGAACACAGTTAATCATAGATTATCAGATGCCTAATTTGATCAATTTTTTTAAGCAACCGTGGGACATATTCAACAAATGATCACAAACTTGTTTCCCTGCTCAATTTCATAATTTTATACAATTTTATTTTTGTAAAGATCAATATTAGCCCACAGTAGTGTAGAGTACCTTTGAAATGATAATTTTCATAAATCTGCACCTTTAAATGGAGTGACTGGACTATTAAATTTAAATTGCGGTGAAGTCTTTCGGCATCATCCTTTCTGCAATAAGTTCATTATTAAAAATAAAAACAAATACCATAAATTGCATTGTGGCTTTGCTAGTCCAACAAAAAGTGCATAATTTAATTTGTGTAAGTACTAGAATCACAAAGAGAAATGTCAGGCATTCAAGCAATCGTAATAAATTCTGATTAACATTTAACCATACACATTTCTATAGAAGACATTCATAAAAAAATTTTGTGAATAGCATTAAAACCTTGTGATTGCAAACAAACTTTGTTGGGTTTTTTACAAAATTTAAATAACGTCATTAAAATATTGTAAAATTATTATGGTAAGTTTTATTGGTTGCCTCAATCATCAAAGTCAGTATACAAAACTAACCACACTTCATTATTATTATAGCGAAAGGAACTATTTTAATTTTTTTTTTTCAACTTAAATTTTTACACATTGCAACTAAGTGGTGCTAATTACTAATAGTTGTTAAGCAACACTTTGATATTGACATTATTGGAATAAATGAAATATACAATCAAAACACGGGAACAAAATACTAGAATGACTAGCACAATTAAAAAAATTCAGTTATTCTAAGTCTTATCCAAAGAAAGCTGTGGAATAAATGGCCAGAAATGGGCACTCCTGTACCTAGACTTACAATAAACCCATCTTGGCATTTCAAACTAACAAATTTTCATGACATCATTTTGTAATAGCCCACATTGACCAGAATTGTCCATTGACCATTGTCAACTTTATATAGTCTACAAAACAATGAATTTGTTCCAGTCAACTTGTTTGAAAATGTGCAACGTGCTCTAATAGTTTCATCAAAGTGCATCAAACTTGAATAAAGTCATTTTAAAAAAGCCAAGGGATCTCCATGAGTTAATAACAGCTCATACCAATATTATGCTAAATACAGCCAAATGTCTTCCATTTGGGCTGATCATGAATACATTTACAATGTACTGAGAGCTTTTGAATCCAAATTACAGCATGTAGTACAGGAATAATTATGTGCCCTCAATGGCATGATAGAAACCAACATCATATAGTAGGAGAACATTTTCAGATGCTCTTATAAAGTTTGAAAAAATGGGGTTGAGTTCATGGATCCAAATGATTAATCTATAGAAAATAACACGACCCAGTTTTCATTAAAAGTGGGAAAGAAACACTTCAAAACTGCAACCTGGCTAACAAGATGACAAGCTTTATGGAAAGTTCAACTACGATGCTGAAATTGAAGCATCAGTGATGGATATAATAATAAAACTTTGATTGAACACCTGCTCAAGGAATGTCCCATTCTGCTGGAAGCTGGAGATGGAGTCTGACATGGTGTGTGCAACAGTAACAGCCAAACTCAGAATCAACACTTGCTCAGACAATGTCAAAATATAGGCAACAACGTTTTCCTGCCATAGATTGGTCTGAACAACCTTTTTGAGGGAAAAAAAATTCAAACACAAGCCAGTATAAACGAAAGTAAAGACAGTGAAACCTCACTATAACACAGTAGTTTGGGTCCACATATGTGGGTTTTTTCAATATTTCCTGCGAATCTTGTCAGAATTATTTTGCTAAGTAAGCAATCAGGTGTTACAGTTGGGCTAGTGTTAATGGATTTGTGATTGTGTTGTATGAGAATATATATTTTTAATATTCTTTTTTTTTTCTATATACTTAAAGAACAAAATTTAATGAGCAATGAACAAACCAGTATGAAATTTTGGGAATCATGACAAATCCGCTTCATATAGCGGTGCATTATAGTAGGTTCCCTTATTAAAATATTACATTTATCAAAGACAGCGTTTTTTTATGAAAATGGTTTAGACACAGGGGATAAGTCTCATTCAGTCAGCTCTATCCAAAGTACAAAATGACTTAAGCTCTACACCTGTTTAAAAAATAATTCAACAACCCTATATCTGACTCATATCCACTAAATGAACTGTTAATATTTCTCAGTCAATGGATGAACACTGAATAGACAGACATCACACTTCACATACATCATTTAAACAAGGGTGGATGGGTGAGAAGTATATAATAGCTGAGCACCATCTATGGTGAACTATGGGCATCTGGAATACAAACCAACAATAGTTTTGTTTTTTAAAAAAGGCCACAAGACCAAAATGTTATGGTTTTCATTTAAAAATCTGCTAGTGAGGTTGAAGTTATAAGCATTTCATTGAACCAAACAAGAGTAAACATTGGACAGTTAACAATGATCACTGAATAAATATATTACAACAACTTCAGCTAAACTTGCCCAGCTGCATCAAATGATTCATTTTTGTGTGGGGAAACAGAGCAATAACAAGGCAAGGTGTGTGGAGCAGCTAGTGCTGAGACTAGGGAATATACCATCTGCAGTTGCACAATTATTCTTTTTCTCAGTTTCTTTGTTGCTTGCAATAAGTCACAGACTGTGTTCTTCGTTGCTATTATATATGGCATCAAATAATCATCAGTAAACATCATTCAGCTCCATCCTTCACCTATGGAAAAGGTGAAATAGAATCATAATCTGATAACAGCGCTAAGCATAACATGATATTCAGTCATATATAGAAAAATAAATATGCCTGCTATTGTCTCTTTGTTAAAACAAATCCATGTACATTCTCTTATTTTCATAGTCCTTAAACCAAGGATAACAAGGGGGAAAGAGAGTGATGGGGTTAGGTAAAAGGAAATTGTTAATACAAGGTACTTGAAAACCTGAAAAAAGGATGCAATGAAACAATGAAAGTGTGGGCAAGAAGTACACTACCTTTCTCTAGGATGATAAATTTAAGCAATGCTTTATTTTAAATTCATTAAAGTTGGGGTTTATTTGTTGTTTTTTTTACTGACGAAAGATCCTGGCCCACGCGTTTGTTGCACCCTTTTTTTTCAGGTTTTTCCACTACCTTCAGTACTTATTAAGCCTTTCATTAAGCCCACAAGGGTTATAAATCAAAACTGATCTGCATTTTAATATGAAAACCTAGATAACACTAACAATACTGAATATTTCCTAAGTTTTGTTCAAAGATATTTAAGTCAATTTTAAGACAATATATCATTATCACATCAACTATTAATGAAAAATATAACAATAATGCTTAAAATATGCCATCTCTTGGCTGCTGCAAACAAATACGTAAATATTTATTCAAGCAATTAAAAAAAAGAGAAAAAAAGAAAAGAAAACATACTTACTGTTTTTCCAGGCCTTGCCCAGGTTAACACAATACCTTCCTGGCACGCTGTTACTATACATTCATTTCGGAATGAAATAGAAGTTAGTCTCTCATGAGAAACTTTCTTGCATACCAATGGCTCCAAAATAGGTACTTGATCTAACCGGGGACATGCTTGAGTGCCATAGAGCTTCATTGCACTATCCACTGGACGAATATTGTTTGATTTCACAACAGAGGATTTTTCACTATTTCTTGCAGCTAAACTGAAGTTTCTTTTATGCTCTTTCTTTTCAGTGGTATCTTTACGATCAGACACTGAGAGTGTAGCGAATTTAGAGCTAGCATTCATCACAGCATTTTGTATGGGGTGAGCATGACCATCAGCGTAGGCATTGGCAGAAACATCATTGCCCACAACAGTAGCAACATTGTTTGTTTTCTGTGAACTGGGCAAGCTGTTGGAGCGGGGTAGAGAAGCTGATGATGTATTAAGACCTGTAAGACCCACACTGCTAGTCCGAGACTTACCATAGGGCTGCTTTAAAACATCCTCTGTTAAGTCCCATAAACACAACTCAGTGTCCTGTCCAACAGAGCCAAAACGATAAGAAATGCAGTTCAAGGTTGTACTTGTTTCTAGTGTCGATGAAGAAAAATGATTAGATGTGGTTATGTGTCGCCCATTAGGATGCTGCGGGGGTAAACTATTAGGGGTAAAGTCACAGCTGGTAGAATCTATTTTACCTATGTGATTGCTTCCTTCACTTACAAGAGATGGTGCCCGTGCTGGTAGTACTTCACCATCTGGTCCTATCACATCACTGGTACCTTCATCACAAACTATAGAATTGTAGGGGTCAAACGCCACCATGTTGACCCATGATTTATGACCATGACCCCTACATATGACACGCTTTTCATGGAAAGACCAAACTGAAACCAAGTCATCCTCTCCTCCAGTCACAAGATACTTCCCATCTGGTGACCAGTTCACACATAGCAAACCACCAAAGAAACTTTTCATTGTTCCTAATAATTCCATAGTACTATACTGAAATACTCGAAGATGTCCATCTTGGCTGACAACAGCCAAGTATTTTGCACATGGTGAAAAGGCAAATTCATTAATAGCTCCCTGACCAATGACCCATCTATACATGGGGTTGCGGGTGCTTTTGGTTTTACAGGTGTAAACGGCATAACCTTCACCCTGCTTGAATGGTTGATAGTTCGGGGGTGTCTGCCCACAAGGCAGCTCTTCATTGTAAAGATACATTTGTCCTGAAGAATGTGATACTAGAAACTGATTGGGGGAGCATGGAATCCATTTGATGCATGTCACCTTGGTCTTGTCAATAAGTCTCTGAAATAAATACACATAAGCTTCAGTTTAGTCACTGTATGAAAACAAATAAAATATTATTGTTATGCCTTTCTTGACTAATAATTTTATTGACAATACTTTAGTGTTAAAATGTTTCTTGCGTTAATTGGGTTCATTATCACAAACCTTTTTATTTTTTTTCAAAAAAAGATAAAACAGGCCTACTCTATTTAATTTTTTTAAAATTCAAAATGCCTACAAAACCACAAATAAAAAGTAGACAATCATGTTAATTACCCCTCATGAGCTGAAACTGGTGCCTATTCATCAGCACTGTAGTACTAAATCATTATTTTGTTCCGTTTCGGATGGATCCTTATTTTAATTGCACTTTTTATAGATTAAAACAAAACTTTTTTCAGAAGCACAAAAAAAAAATGTAACTTGTGACACATCACCCTAGTGCAGTTTTAGTGGCTAAGAAATAACAAAAAAAAATCCTCAGTAGAGTTGGTTATGTCATATCAAGCTATTAAAAATGACAGCTCAGAAAAAAAGTACAATTATAATAAAGTTATTTGATTTGTGAAGACATCACAGGAAGAAAACCGGGGGGGAGGGGTGTTGCCCTCTAGCCTTACCCACACCTATTCGGGAGCAAATTAGATGCAACCCCCAAAAAATATCAAAGATTCCTCCAAACCTATCTAGATTCAATTTTTTTTTTAATCACCAAAATGGCAGATTAGTCTGTTTACAGATCAGTTGCCAATCAATAAGCACAACCTTTGTCCAAACGCAGACAAAAACAATAGGAAAAACGAACATATTGTGATGGAGCATGCAAAAATAATTACCTCTTCATTGTACAGTTTGCTGATCTCTTTCTTAATTGGATCTATGAGCTGCACCTGCCCTGCTGTAAAACCAACCAAGAGCAGAACACTCTCAGGGGTGAGAAAATGTTGGTTAAAGTCATGGCAGGTCGGTAATGTCCCTTTATAAATTCTCTTGTCAATTGGTTTAGTTAAGTCAGCAGCCTGCAACAGAATCAACAATGACTATTATATTGATTGTTTATCTGCTATTTAATAAGATATTCACACAGATAATGACAAATAGTAGAGTCAGAAGATTGTTCACATTGCTGTTACATACTTGTACCTGCACATTCTACATACCGGTACGTTGGATTTACAGACCTTCACTGTTTTCTAAATAAAATTCTAAATTAATAAAATTCCATTCAATCTATATGTAATACTAAAAACACTGCGTAAACAGAGTGCAGTTGTGTGGTCATGTTGGGCATGGAATCGCCATGAACATCAAGCATTTGCTCAATGAAAGTGCGTATTGAATACATGTATAATATTGTCTTTCTGCACGTGACTAAGCACCTTGTCATATGTTTGGACTCCTAACAAAAAAAAATACCATGTAATCTGACCGTCACATATTTCATGATTCTATGTTGTCGACTTGTTTACATGTGCTTCCAGACCAATGGAAAAATGTGTTTTGTCTATGTTCATGATTCAATGTAGTCTGTTTATGCGCTTCTAGACCAACATAAAAACATGTTTAATCTGTGTTCATGATTCTATAAAGTACATTTGTTTACATGTGTGTCTAGACCAAAGAGAAAACATGTCTGGTCCATGTTTATGATTCTATATTGTCCATTTGATGATTCTATATTGTCCATTTGTTTTTACATGTGCTTCAAGGCCAAATTAGAAATGAAAAAGAGTTGTAACATCTTTTTAAAGGATGTAAGATTGTCTAAATGAAACAGAAAGGTTGTTTTTAAAATAACATTAAGGCAGTATTTCCCAACTGTAAATTTATGTCCCACAGGGAGGCGATTTTAAAATTAGGGGCAAGAGGTTGGACATTAATTTGCTGAAAATCAACTTATTAGGCCTGATGATTTGTCCTCACATGCATCACATTCTGACACAGCTCGCAGCTCTAAAAATTAAGATATGTTATTTCTAATGTTTATTAATGTTATTTTGTTTACTGAAGAAGGCAATTAGTTTGAATTAGCCATCAGGTTCATTGTATTGTTTTAAGCCTGCTTTCAGTTTTTACCCCACCCTGCAAAATAATGAATTAAATATATTTAACTGGTGATGATATTTTAGAGGGATGACAAAAAACACACTGTCGGTATCATCCCATGTAGTGCACAGGCTTGCTCCACTGCATTCTTCCAATGGGATCAATCCATGGCTTTCCGTCTCCATGTGTGGGACCCAGCTGACGTAAGTCCTTCTCTACATCATCAATCCCTCTCAGCATTGGTCGACTTGATGAGCCGTCTGCCCCTAGGTTTCTGTTTGTCCCTAGGTTTCTGTCTGTCCCTAGTGTTCCACCTGTAGATCACTTTTGCTGCTCTACAATCCAGCTTCCTCTCAGGATATTCTCTCCAGCGCAGTCAGCTTTTTTTTTTTATTGTTGTGACTCTGGGTGGGTCTTCATACAAGTGACTTGCCCAGTAGGATTAACAAAATGTAACCATTTTACATTATGTAACATGTAATATCTCAAAGAATTTGAAATCAATAGATGGATGTGGATGATAAGTTCTAATTCCTGTCCAACGAAATTTAACATTTTCTTAATTTTATAAAGAACACCACAATAATAATAATAATAATAATAATAAGTGGTCTTATATAGCGCGGTACCCCGGCCTAGGGCTGGGCTCACCGCACTGTACATATATAGCAAAGAGACATAATCATACTATTAAAATAAAATACATAAATGAAATAAAACAACATATAAGCAAAACAACACCATAGGTATATTCATCCACCCACACCAGACATTTTTACAAGGAAACCCATGTACGTTTATCGGTTTATAGGAGGAGAATAATAATAGAAGAGGTCTCCGTATAGACCACGAACATTACCATACATTACAAAAGAATTGGGTCACGAAATGGTGAGGTGCAGTCCATGGTAAAAAGGGTGCTAACAAATTCACATTTTACAAAATTCATATCTCAAAAAGCACTCACAGTAATTGATGTTTTTATTCATTAAATTGATAGGTTGCCTATATACCTGTAGAACATTTTAAAAAATAAATAATTTTTACAGCAGCTGACAAGGCTATGTTCATCCCAAATTAGGCTTAGGCCTCTGTGAGGAAGGAATTATTGTGCTCTACCTACAGCGCTTCTCAATGTATCCACTGAAATTTTAAATATTGACTAATGGCATCAAAGATATATCATTTTAAACGGCTAGCAATAAGATTTCCAAAAATACCAACTCCTATTTCTATCTTTTATAGAGTTGAATTTTTTTTTTTTTTATATTTTGTTTTTGTGAACTTGTATAAGCACCTCATACAACCATTGTTTGTATTTAACAACATTTTTGCCCACAACTTTTATTTTTAAGATAATGATGCCAAATTTTCAGGAGACATTCTCAAAGCAATATACACCACAATTAACAACAAAACTTTTACATAATATCAAGACTTTTTTTAAATTTATGATTTTATTAGTGCATAACTTCATAAAATCCTGAAAAGAAAAATTATGCACAAAAATTTAAAAAATAAAATATGTCCATTGAAATTTAATGAACTACAAGCTGCATTATTTTATATAAAAAAATAATATAGAAGGTCTCTTATTTTTATATATTTTTTTTTAAATTTGAATAATGAAAATCCTCCACACAAGCAAACCGGTATGTGAATGCAAGGTAATAAGGATGTTCTGCCTGTCAGTTCCTGGGTAGACTGCTCTACATCACTTCTTGATCTTGTTGATGAATCCAACAATCTTCCCTTCATAAACTTTGTCATCTATGTCCAAACATTTTTCATTGGTAAATGAATAAATTCCACCGAGATCTCAATAGTCGAAAGTATCAAAAGCACATTAAAATATTCTCTAGTACCTGCAAGAAGCCTGGAAATAACATTTAATCATAATCCTGAATCTATACAATTGCTATTTTCTTTTTCATGTAATTCCATTTTTTTGTGTATACTTATTTCTTTTATTATAAATATTAAGTATAGTGTATTTGTCTATCTACCTCTATGTTTTTTGTAAACTGTTGATTTCTTTTAATTTTTTAAGTTTAATTTATTTTTCTATGTCCTAATTTAGATGATATAATGATGTTGAGGCATATGTATTTATTTGATATTGTTGATGAAAATAAATTTGTATAGACTAATTATTTTATTTTAAACAAGTCTGCGAATGAGCAATTTTCACACAAAAATATATTAATTTGAGCTTTGCAGTGTTTATCCTCAGGCTAGGCTTTTAGTGATTTACTTTGGAGAGAGGGTTGGGATTTTAAATGACTATCATTTCCTTTAATTATAATAGTTAAATGGGGATATAATTGTCAAAAACATATCATGTTTAAAATAAAATTTATTAAAAACTACAACAGAACATAGCGAAGTACTACTGCCAGTAGCACGAGACCCTAATTAGCTAAAAAAAAGAAGTGGAAAAAAAAAAAAAAAGGGGGGGGGGGACGACACATACACTTTACGCTTCTATAGTAACTGTAGCTTTAGAAATATTTGATGATTGTTTTTTTAAAACTATAAATCCTAATAGACCTTAACACATTTTATTATTTTTACATATGGAGTATAAAGTCACATAAGTTACTAAATTTTGGGTTAATTAGTAAAAATGTGATTGTAAAGAGTGTCAGTATCGGTAGTACAAATTAGAGTTATTGACAGCCACTTTGGCACACAGAGGAAAAAAGTAAAAGATTTTTTTGCCCATATTTTCCATCTCAGCCCCCACACACATAGTAGCCCATATCCTTTTAGTATAAAGTTCAAATGTAACAACTTAAAATATCTACTGTTGAGAAATATATGGACTATAACTAAAACTGAGCCAGTATTGCATATAATTACTAATTTAAAAGTTTTAACTTAAACCTTACCAAATGTTCACCACACAGCTGTGCATAACAAAAAATATCACCTCCTCATGAAATTCGCATAACCGTGTAAAGAAGGGAATCCTCTTTACATAACTGATGAGGTAATCCATCTATTTATAAAAATTTCTGCTTTAAAAGGAAATTAACAAAAATCAAATGTCGAAAGCGTTTCAGAACAAGAAAACCTCTTTTTGTTTTACATGCACAGAACGGTGGGCAGTGAACTATAATAGTACCTACAAGGGGTAACTATATCTTTAGTATAAATAGTAGTATTTAATAAAGGCCAGTGATGGTTAAAGTGTGACGTTCCCAATACAAATAACATGATGGGAAGTACGCTAAGCATCCTAGGCAAAATTTGCTATGGGTAGAGCACAATCCTTCCATCAACACGTATTAGGGATGAATCTTTGTATGTAACCTAATAGCCGACAAAAAAAAACAAACCCAAAAAACTAGCTTTTAAAATAAAAAAAAATATATGAAAATGTGGGTTTGTCCTTTTTTATGGTTTAAATAACTATGAATGTGCCAGTACGGACTGCACCACCTCATTTTGATACCAAATTCAGTTATTATACTACATTTAGATTATTACCAGTAAAAAAAAATATTGTTTCTTTAATACTTGTTAATTTATTTATGCTTTTCTTGTAAATAAAAAAAAAATAAAAAAAGTGCATTTTATTCAGTAAATAACCTTAATAATGGGATCACCACAACAATAACAGAGTGCAAAGGTCAAGTGAATAACATACTAACTCAATGGTATTTGGTAAAAATAACAACCAATGAACGTTCATTATTCGAAGTGTCTACACGTCCGGCGCGCTGGACAAATAGTGCACAAGATATACGCCCGGCGGTATGTCACGTGACCGCCGACGGCTAGTAGTTTTTATAATTCCGAACGAAATCAGTTTGGCAGAACTTGTGTGGTCTAGTGGTAGAGTGGTTGCTTGACGATATTATGGTTTGAGGATCAATACTGGGGATAGGATCTTTTTTTTTTTCCATTTTAATGTCAAACATTTTATACTATATTTATATTATCATGTTCATCAGCAACAGTAGTTTCATGAGAAGTTTTTAAACATTTTGTAACGATTTAAAATGAAATCTTTTACTTTTATTGGTTGCCTACTACTCCACACTGGCCCCTAATTTATTTTATGGATTACTGGTGCACAAACTCAAAAAACAAACTAAACAAAAATGTTTACAAGCCACTTTCACTTAAGTTTTTTTCTATTATTTGCATTCAAGATACTCAGTACATTACTTGGTAGAGAAATAGATTTTAAAATTAACAATAGTTTTGAATTATTCACCGTCACGTGACAAGGCTGACCGACAAGATATCTCTCGCCACTTTGTTACGGCGGTCATGTGACTTGGTCGCCGGACGTGTAGACACTGCCTTCATTATTTACTCAGTTTCATTGATGTTCACCTTTTTGTTTTACATATCATTATTACATGCAGAATATCAGTATGATTTTACTGCCCATAAGCAAAACTTAATGCCACTGCAAAAATAAGCTCAGATATGGAATATTTGAGGATACCAAAGATGAAGAGAAACAGAGAGGAGAACAACGCACAGTCTCTGCTTTGTTTTTTGTTAAAACTGGTAATGCGCAGATACCAGATATTTCAATAGATATAATATAGTTATCTGGTGACAATGGCATGTTGTCTGCAAGAGGGTGGAAACAGGAAGTGTTGATAAATTGATTGTTGTGTGCATGCATATTGCCAAAATAACAAATTGAGATCTGAAAGGTCGCAATTATTTATAGGACTCAAATCTCCCCATCCAGTCACTTCATTTAATAAAATATGTAAGGCCATTTCATTTGTATTTCATTTACAAACGATTTTACCACTGAGTCCACTGTGTGTAGGCCTGCTATATAACTTAAGTAGCTCTAACTATCAACTAGCCTACACTGCTGACTGCTGTGTTACAAACAGTCAAACAGTAACTCTAAATCAAGTAGTAATACTAGTCATAGCCTCATGGCTGTAGCCTAAATCAAAATCAAATGCCAAGCTAGCGCTATTTGAGTAGTATTTTAGTGGACTTTACTTTAGTCTTTATTCCTTAGACTTAGTGACTTACTAAACCTGCTTACTTACTTGGTGAGGTGATCACCCGGTTTACCCATTAGTGGACTATATCATTATCATATGATCTGATCTATCTAATAAAGACTGCTCTTAATTTAACTAAATGGATGTCGACCTATATAAAATAACATTTAAAAATCGTATAATTTTAAGTCGTGAACTCTAAATGTTAACATTTAATGCCATTCAGACTTTATTAATCTGGTTTACCTTGCGAATACCCTTGTAAACATACACGTACAGTTCCCTGCCAACGTTGAAACACAAACGATCAGGCGATGATGTGCCGTCATTCACATCCACGAAAGACACTTTGACTGGCGTATTTGCTTGCCCATTAAATCCAACGCGACTAGGTTTTGAATACTCTGATTGGGGCATTAGTTTATAGGATCCTTCACGAATAACAAAATGTGTTTTTATATCATCTTTACCCCCACCCTCACTCTGTGCAGCCATGTTGAAATTAACTAACTTCCCGATGATGCCCGGATATTTTCCTTTTCGCGCATGTACCTGTGTCGGTTCCTGTTATCAAACCAAAACAAACAAAATTCACTTTCGTTTGTTCGTTGAAGACAGAAATTTTAACTTGAAATAAAATATTTAAAAACACATGCACATTTTTTTCCAATTTTGTTCATTTTATTTTAAATGTCTTTCGAACTTAAAATTTGTAAAAAGTCTTCTAATTCCAGCATTCTGACAAACTCATTAATTTAGTTTATGGCCGGAACTACGTTTATCGCGGCGGTAAACTGAATACACCAACGGCTGCGTTTACTGAGTGTCAAAAGTGGAGAAAGATTTGTTAATTACCTGTTAAATTAGTTTTAAGATAGGAGTAGAAAGATAAGCAAGTTGTCATGACACTAAAAAATTTCTTTATTTCTCAGATTTTTTTTTAATGCTATTGATAATTTGCCCAATCAACCATTTAAAAAAAAAAATCTCATTTAAAATACAACCGTATAATATACAACGCATTCCTTCTAGAAGTGTCTGGTAGTTTACATGAACTTTTCTTGCATCTGCTTCCTCTAATCGAGGGCAAAATTGCAGCCGGGATAGAGTGTACTTACGTCGTTGATGGATTGACATCGTTACCACAACAGCAGGTGTGAATCTAAGGGTCATGAGGGGCACCACTCTTGTGGCACCTTAATGAGTGACTAATCGGATTTAGTTTTTTAAATTATTATTTTTAGATTTTATTTGAATTTTTAGGGATGAAGAAAATCTTTATAGCAATACTATATCATATGTACCTGTATTATGATAATAAACCATTGTTTCCCTGTTAAGTACCAGTAAATCAACTAGTTGTACAATAAGGGCATTATCATTAAATAAGTAATTTATCTGAAGAACGTTATAGTATTAGTAATTTGAAATTCCAAATAAACCTTTCAATTTATTGAATTTTGGGGATTTTTAAATCCTTTATTTTAACTTTAAGGTGACGGACTGGCAAATCTTCGGATGGCTCATTGACCCACTTCCCTTCAACTTATCAAGCTGAAACTTGCCACATAGCCTCGTTGCAGATGATAACACATTCTCTCATAAATTATACATTTAAGTAGTGTTTTTTTTTTTAAAGTTTGAATTAAAAATTATAATACAACATTAAAAATTAGAAACAACTAAAAATAAAGTATTTGTGTAACCACAACCAAGTCAAGGGAACCTAATTTTCCACAAGCATCTCTTCTATTGCTCACTGATTGAGTTGAAGCTAAATTAAGGTATGCGCCAAAATGCACCAGTGCAATTTGAATTTATCCTCACACAAAATTTTGGAGGGGCTCAGTGAGCCCTCTCCCCAAGCCTCATCTCTTGTTTTTTTCGGGAGCCTTTACTGCCCTCGATTTCTTCTCCTTTCCCCAAAAAAGTGACAGTATCCACACCTTTTTATCTTTAAAAAAGCACTTTATTTTAGAAATTTAAATAATATACTTTTATTTGAAATGTATGATTTTCCTTAAGTTTGTTACTATATATGTATATTCCAGAAAGATAAGTTGAGTTTCAAAGTATACCCACAGGGGGTGCTACTACCGGAATTAAATTGTTATTATTTATGGTGAGAGTACGAGAGTCAGAGCTGGTCATAGCTGACAGTATGCATAATTTTAATGCTTTATAGATCCTCCCTCTCTTTTCGAACGTCTGAAAAGTCCCCCCCCCCAACCAATGAAATTGTCTGAAAGAAATACTGACCTCACACTGCAAGGGCCAACATGAGCCCAAAAAGCTTTTCATAACATTACTTTAAAAGGTAGTCAGAGCTGGTCATAGCTGACAGTATGCATAATTTTAATGCTTTATAGATCCTCCCTCTCTTTTCGAACGTCTGAAAAGTCCACCCCCCCCCAACCAATGAAATTGTCTGAAAGAAATACTGAACTCATAGTGCAAGGGCCAACATGAGCCCAAAAAGCTTTTCATAACATTACTTTAAAAGGTAAGAGACGAATAGGGCCCTCAGTGCATTACTTTCCCATGGATCCCTGTTGCCGTTAAGACAGCCCTGATCCCGCCCAAGGCATAAAGGTTAGGATGACCACAGAAAAAAAATCGCCTGGCCTCTAGACCAAGGGTCGGCAACCTTTTGGTGATATAGTGCCAAAGTAAGATTTCTGATTCATTCAACGTGGCAACAATCAATAAGTCGACCATATCAGTATCAGACTCATGTTTCAGTCATCTCTTATATATTTTTTTGTTTCTGGTATGTCCTGCTTCCTCTTCACAACAGGCCCTCCCCCAAATCAACATGTTTTATATTAATGGTACTGAGTGAGAAGAAAAAAGAACTTTCACGCAGCGAGCTTTCATTCGGGATGTCTGAACTCCGTTCAGGTTGATTTTTTTTTCTTTAGGGGGAACCGACTAGTCTATTAATCAGTAAAGAGCCACGGTTATGGTGTAAGAATCTCTTTAGGACTGTCCGTAGAACTGTTGTTAAAGGCCGCCATGTGGGGTGTACGACTATCTGTAGGCCTGTTGTTTAAAGGTACCCAGCCTTTCGGAAAACAGCCTAATCTTTTTTTTTCTTTTTTTTTTTTTTTTGGGGGGGGGGGGGGGGGGGCAAAAATTTT
>CAXITT010000070.1:1266768-1279108 GCA_964033795.1 Lymnaea stagnalis
TTTTTTTGTCTTGTTGTGTCAAGAATTTGTGATGTCACTTTTTTATTATTTTATTTTAAATAAAAAAATTCTAATTTTGAAAAAAAAATTATTCAATTAATTTTAAAAACATTAATTTGAGGTCGAAAGTGCCTCATATATTATAAGTACCATAAAACTCAGCCGCGCACTCCTTTTGCGCATATAAAAAAAATGACGCAAAAACTGTTGTGGTCACTTTACATTCGGCTTGGGGATGACTTCGTTGTTTCGCGTCACAGTTTTCTAATAATACTACATCTTAATCAATTGTGGGGAAAATGTTAAAAAATTAAAAATCTTAGTTAAGTTATGAAAATTGTATGCATGTTGTTTTTTTTTTAGGTGTGACGTACACGGGGGGGGGGGGGAAAAAAATTTTTTTATTTTGTGGTAGGGGGGGGGGGGGTCAAAAGGTCATTTTTAGCATGAAGTAATTTGCGAACGACCCCTAAGTTAATGTGATCAAAGTGGGCCAGAAGAAAGGGGACACAAAACAGCATGACTAACTTTTGAAATATAATATGTCATCCTGCGAATCATAAGTAGGCCTACCCGGTACAGTAAACAAATTACCGGTACCAGAAAAACAAAGAAAACTATACTCTATGCTACCGTATAAAAAAAACTGTAATCAGACAAATTTTAATATAAGCAAGTGATACTTGGACCCTAACAAAAACGTCAGAAAACCTATTAAACACATGGAGAGAAAAGTTCTTCGGAAAATATATGGACCAAAAAATGATGAATATGGATAATATCCACATTCTATATTATAGAATACGAACAAACCAGGAATTGTATTTAATCAGGATCAACGCCGGCGTCTAGGGTGTGCGACCTGTGCCCTCGCACAGGGCGCCGTGGCCATAGTTTATTATAGTGAAGTGTGAACCTTGGGTCCGAGGCAGATTATGGAAATGGAACAAAGTCCGTAGAAAAACTTAACAGTCTAAATTGATGAGCATGTTAAAATCCGTATGGTTGGCTACATGTATAGCATCACAACACGTGCTCCATAGCCTGCGTCGTAATCGGAAAAAGAGCGGAGCCATACAGGGACAGGGAAGGGGCGCCGAACAGTTGCTTCGCACATGGCGAAAGTTTACCCAAGGCCGACGTTGTCAGGATCCCACGCTACTACTACTACTAGTACCGGTAGCAGAAATAAGAAAGGACAAGCTACGCTGACGGGCAGGACACTTAGAAAGAATTCCACACGACAGAGGAGCATAGGCGCCCGCAGAAAACTTTCTAAGGGGGGGGGGGCAAAAAATTGATTAACTTTCTAGAGGGGACAAAAAAAATTTAGTAATGTTTTAATGTAGTTTTAATTTACTGTAGCGTATTTGTATGGTGAACGAACGGACAGGACATCAGCTTAGTTACTTTCTCTTTATTTTCTATTTACTTTTTTGCCCCCCCCCCTGCGGGCGCCCATGGCGAAGAGGGTGCACCACCAAAACCCCAGAGGAAAACGGCTCAAAGGCAGACCTGGGCTTAGAAGTATAGATGATGTGGAAAAAAAAGACTACAGCAGCCGGGAATCCAAGCACGAAAAATGAAAGTATCAGTTTGGTCTGATTGGAAGGGAGTGGTGAGGCGGGCCAATGGCCTGCATGGGCTATAGTGCCACAGCCACAGGTGTGGATGGATGATGGTAAATTATTTGAAATGTCTTGGAAACTTATGTGGGGCCTAATTTTCACGATTTTGTTAATTTCTAAAGAATAAAATGTAGGCCCTATCCATACAGGTAACGATACCGGTACATAGATTTTACCTGGTAAAAAATGCAATAAATGGAGGGTCTGTTATAAATTTGGAACATATAGACCAGTGATTCTCAGCCTTCCTAATGCCTCAACCCTTTAATACCGTACAGTTCCTCATGTAGTGGTGATCCCAAACCATAAACTTATGTTGTTGCTACTTCATAAATATTTGTTTTCCTATGGTCTTAGGTCAGGGGTCGGGAACCTTTTTGTCTGAGGGAGCCATGGACACCACATATTTTGAAAAGTAAATCTCTGAGAGCCATACATTATGTTCAAAACTAAAAATCGAAGTAAAATGAGTGCATTTTGTGTAATTCTCTGAATTCTTTTTAATAACATTGTTATGCTGTTGCTAATCAATAATGAGTATTTCTTACCATTAATGCGACTTTTTTTAAATTATCGAAAATTTGTCTGCGAGCCAGATGCAGCCATCAATAGAGCCACATCTGGCTCGCGGGCCATAGGTTCCCGACCCGTCTTAGGTGAACCCTGTGTAATGGTTGTTCGACCCCCAAAGGGGTCGCGACCCACTGATAGTGATAGGCTTATCGACTAATAGTATATGTTACGGTACATAGAAGGCTATGATGTGATTGTGAATAAAACAGCACTAGCACTGTTACTACTGTTGGTTCATAGTTCTAGTTCTAGTACGGTACTTCTGCCTTCATTTCCAGTAGCATCGATGTTGCTGAAATTTAATTTTATTTGCTTTACTTTAATTAAAAACACCACTCAGCCAATTCAATGTAGAAAACACAAAATTGTAAGATTTTACATTTTTATGTAAAGTATTTAAAACACTTTATATTGATATAAAATAAGTCAAGTTTATACTCTGTATGATCCTCTGAAATTTTAAGTCCACAGTAATTTTAGGCTTAATATTATTAATATCGCAATTAATATTATTAGCAACTATGGTACAAGTGTTAAAAAAAAAGAAACCTACTGGCCTTGGACTGGAATATAAATTTAGGTACAGGTACCATAGCTAGTAATCTGGTCACTTCATTGACCGAAGTGTCATACATAATTAACATTTACTTCATTTTCATGGAAACCACTTTATCAACAAATACACTGCATGGACAGGCACTTCATTGATCAATGACGCCACTTCATCAACAGATGTACAAGTACACGCAAAAATTAATGCAAAATTAATTGTGCAAATATAATTATAATTTATTTTTATAATCAAAGTTCACAGTTACATTATTCAGTTTAGAATTTCACACCTAAATACAAATACATTACCAATAATTTTAAATACTGGTAATTAAAAATGATACCGGATAGTTTTTAAGACACGTAACTTTAGTACGGTATATTTTAATTTTGTACCTACATCAAAATGATGAGCGAAACCAAGAATGTACCAATCAAGATCATTTGAACCAGATCTTCAACAACAACAAAAAACAAAAAAAAAAACAAAAAAAACACTCAACACATTCAAATTTCAATGGTAATATTTATTTTATCTACAATAATTTTAACTCTCATCTCTCAAAGTAGGGGCACCAAACATTAAAACAAATTGAATGACTAAACGCATCGCCTATTTAAAAGTGAACAAATGCTCATTACAATAATTACAAATGATGAATTGTATATTCTAATTCTAAGAAACTTGTAGACCAAATCTGGGGACATTTAAAAAAAAATTAGTCGTGAGTGTCAGAACCGCACAAAAACTGATATTGTGATATATGCCCATGGTCCATCCTCCATATGGTACGGTACTCTGTCTATGATTGTTACTAACAATGTTAGTATATTAAGTACACAGTACCGTCTAACTTTTTTTATGACTTTATTCGCATTTCCATTACTCCTTATCATTACCCGGTATCCTTCTTGTTTGTCGTAATGAATAATTATTACCGGTATTAGTGTATTAACTAAGTTTTAGTACTTATTGGGCCAACTTATTCATATGGTTTTTATCAAATATAATCAATTAATTAAATTTCAAGTAATAAGTAGTACCGGTTATTACTATTGGCATTGGTATGTTTTTTAAATTATTTTTTTTATGAATGACATTGAATGCTAATGGCTAATAAAATAATAATAATAAATAATCGAATACATATTAATATAATAGTTTAAGAGTAGTCGAAATTTATTTATTCCAAAAGCATTTGTATGAAAGTTCAAGTCGGGAGGGTAAGCATGAAATTGACAGCCGATCAAATTTAAAAAAAAAAATGCAACACTGGTTGGATGACCGATAGCTATTTCTAAGTTAACTGGTAACTTCCAGAACAGCGTATCCCGAAAAATCTCTTAACCACACTTCCGTTTCTAAAATTAGATCTAGTATTTTTTCCAAAGGGAAGTTGTCATGTCCCGGCGTCTCTGGATCAACTGGAAGCTTCAAGAACGGTCTAGAACATTAGGATTACCACCGTAATTTGTTTTGTGTATCTTCAACTTCCTAAATAGTTCTAACAATATATCAATTTTTTCAATAGTAAAAAACTTTAAACACATAATTTATGATTAAATATTGCTTATTTATATATTTTAAACTAAAAATAAATTTTTAAAGATTAGAATTCACACTACTAAGTAAAATGGAAACCAAAATGACGCGGAAGAATACAAACTGTCGAAGCCTATTTTAGCGTAGTCAACCACGCCGTGCATTAGGAAATATTCGCATCTAAGTCGGCGACACGAGCTGAGAAAGGTCCGAACACGAAATTCATATCGCTCTCTTGTGAAAGTAAGTATATTTTAGTGTTCACTTAATAATTAACTGAAGAAAGTTTTTCTTTTACGTATGATTCATTCTTCAAGTTAACTATCTGTCAGTATTACAGAATACGATTAATTAAATTTTAATGAATAAACTTTATTTGACGCCCAACCACCCTAATCTACGGCTATGATATGTTACCGTAAATCGTTGACAATTTTTAGCGTTTGATTGCGACAATAGTCCGTTGTACCAACATAGGTTTACAAAGACAAGCACTTGCAGACTTAAACTTACTTATTCAAATTCTGTGCACAAGAGGTAACATAACAGGTAACGGAACGGCATGGGTTTTCCAAGAGTTTTCCGTGCCCTAACAGCAGTGAGATCAGTTTGGGGGAATCCCAACATTGGACTGAATTGAACTAAACCAATGGTCTGCACATTCATTAGTGAGTAAATAGTAAAAAAAAATCAGCAGTAGGATGCTTCAAATTTTTGAGAGCCATATTTATTTTCAAGAACCATGTTTTTCGATGTAGAAGCTGTTTACTGTAGTTAGATACTTCGATAAAACAAGGGAGACTACTACTTTTTTTGTATCGGAAATGGGCGTTGGCGCCGAAAAATCCGAGTTTTTAATTTTCCTATGTGTGTGTCTATTTATTATTAAATTAGTTCTTTGGACATATATTTGAGTTCCGTTTCCGGCCTTATAATTTGGAAGACATCTTGGCCTACATTTCCATCCAACTAATTTGCTTTTTCAATCGACCTTTATTTTGGAAATCTTTGGTATATATAAGGCATCTTCGCATGCAAAATTTTTTGTGAAATATAAAATACAGGTCTTTCATATTAAATCGTGTAAGGCATCAGATATTGATATATATCTGTGCCAATTCTCATTGATGTAGGTCGTGTCCCACGTTCGCTACGCTTCTCCCAGTGACCCATATCACCATAAGTAAGGGGGCTCCACCTTATTTCGACATGGCGTGGGCCACGCCCCCTTTTTAATGGCGGAAGTTGCCGATACTTAAGAAATATTTAATTATTACCACTATATACATCAAAATATTTGATAACTTGTGTTTCAGAATGCATTTTGAAGACATTTAAACTGGAATGTTTTAATTTGAGCTTTAAAAACTCTGTAGAGTCCATATTATAAATGATCAGAAATTTCCGTGTGCAACACGTTGTCATTGGCAACCATTCACAGCCACTTGCATAACGGCTATATCGTAGTACTATCTCAGAGTTTCATTCATAAGTGTTTGCCGTGTGCAAAAACTATTAAACCATTGGTCAGGGAAAGCTTTAATTAATTATTCATGTGCCAAAGTTGAAAGATTAAAATAATCGACCCTAAACAGTATTTTAGTGATAAGGGAATGCCTTAGCCTTATATAAACTATATAGTCATTGCGTATGACGCGATCGGCGGAATGACGTCACAGAATGTGGAGATGCAGTCCATGTTAAAAAAGGACAAACCAAGTCGTACTTTAAAAATTCATAACTTTAAAACTACAACAGCTAAAAATATGATTTTGGTTTTATAATTCTGTTTAAAATTAGCTCTATTCAACTGTGCCATTGGTTTATTTTTAAAAAAATGTTTACATTTTTGACCAAAGTATCTACTGTAGTCTGGTCGAGCCGTACTCTGGTCGCTAAGGTTAAGGAGCCGCAAGGATTTGCTGACCGCTCGAGTAGACCAACAATTGGACCTGAATGATAACTCTCCCGTTCTTCACTGAGCATTATTAGGTCAAAAACATCTGATTCATACTAATCATACAGTTAAAATAAAAAAAAATTTAAATGAAATTTTCCTTTCGGTTTTTATTAAAATTCAACTAGATTCAGGAGAAATAAGAAATTATCTTCGTTTATACCGTACACTCATGGTTAAAAGTGCTATTTTTTAAATTGGAAGACCAGTATGCTATTAATTTCTATACTGCAATTTGAACTGGACATTCAACATTATTTATGGAGAGGGGAGACCCCTCCAATTGAGTGAATTTCTGGGGAGGGAAAAATGAACGGAACTATGGCCAGTAGTTAGCTGGGGAACCTCCATGACTTATATACCGCTGAAGACCCCACTGGCCCTGTCAACTTCTTTTTTATTTATATCCTTGCTTGTATTACAAATAAGTTTTGGGGTAAGAACATCTCCCCGTTTTCAAAATTAACTTGTATAAATCTTTTGATCACCGAGCCATAGACTGAGGACAGTAACCAGGGAAACGTCATTTTCCTGTGGAGGACCCCTCCCCCACTTATATAGAAAAATAAACAGTGTCAGGGTGTGGGAGACGCCTTCCCCCAATCAAAAAGATATCTAAAAGATATCTTTTTACTAAATCTTGTGTGCATCCACAATTTCTTAGAATAGTACTTACATTTTTCATTTATACCAACTTGTTTTTCAGATGCCAGAAATAAACTCTGCTGAGGAAATGGAGGGGGAGAAGGAAACTTTTGCATTCCAGGCTGAAATTGCCCAGTTGATGAGTCTAATCATCAACACTTTTTACAGCAACAAAGAAATTTTCCTGAGAGAATTAATTTCTAATGCATCTGATGCACTTGATAAAATTCGCTATGAGTCACTCACAGACCCTAGTAAACTGGACAGTGGCAAAGACTTGCACATCAGAATCATCCCAGACAAGGAGAACAAAACACTCACAATTGAGGATACTGGTATTGGTATGACAAAAGCTGACCTTGTCAACAACCTAGGTACCATTGCCAAATCTGGCACCAAAGCTTTTATGGAGGCACTTCAAGCAGGTGCAGACATATCTATGATTGGCCAGTTTGGTGTAGGTTTCTACTCAGCCTACCTTATTGCAGATCGTGTTGTTGTTGATTCAAAACATAATGATGATGAACAATACACCTGGGAATCTTCTGCTGGTGGATCCTTCACTGTGGCTATATCCAGAGCAGCACCGTTGTCTAGAGGTACTAGAATCACATTGTTCATGAAAGAAGATCAACTAGAATACTTGGAAGAGAAGAGAATTAAGGATGTTATTAAAAAACACAGTCAATTCATTGGGTATCCCATTAAGCTGCTTGTAGAGAAGGAGCGTGACAAGGAAGTTTCTGATGATGAGGAAGAAGAAAAGAAAGAGGAAGACAAAGAAGAGAAAAGTGAAGAAGACAAACCAAAGGTAGAGGATCTGGATGAAAATGATGATGATGAAGCTGAATCAAAAGATAAGAAAAAGAAGAAGAAAATTAAAGAAAAGTACAGTGAAGAGGAAGAGCTTAACAAAACAAAACCACTGTGGACCAGAAATTCAGATGATATCACACAGGAAGAATATGCAGAGTTCTACAAGTCTTTGACTAATGATTGGGAGGACCACCTCGCTGTGAAACACTTTTCTGTGGAAGGACAATTGGAGTTCAGGGCACTCCTTTTTATTCCTAAGAGGGCTCCTTTTGATATGTTTGAGAACAAGAAAAAGAAGAACAACATTAAGCTGTATGTCAGAAGAGTCTTTATCATGGACAATTGTGAAGACCTTATTCCAGAGTATTTGAATTTTGTGAAAGGTGTTGTAGATTCAGAAGATTTACCACTTAACATTTCCAGAGAAATGCTTCAACAGAGCAAAATATTGAAAGTCATCAGAAAGAACCTTGTCAAAAAATGTGTTGAGCTCATTGAAGACTTGTCAGAAGACAAAGAAAACTACAAAAAGTTTTATGAACAGTTTGCTAAAAACCTTAAAGTAAGTGTTTAATTATATATATATATTTATATACCTAACATACATACAAGAAACAAAACCTGGCAGCTTTACCTTAATCATTTTTTAAAACTTTTTTAGGAATTTTTGTATGCATTAGTGAAGCTTAAATGTCAATTTAATTTCAGTTGGGGATCCATGAAGACAGCACCAATAGAAAGAAGCTAGCAGACTTCCTGAGATACTATACATCACAATCCGGCGATGAATTGACCTCCCTTAAGGACTACGTTTCTAGGATGAGAGAGAATCAAAAGGACATTTATTACATTACAGGTATACCTTTTTATTTTTAATTTGACGACAGCCACTAAACATAATTAAAAATTATATGAAGGTGGTAAAAATGTTACCTTTACCGTCCGGAACCCAACCTTATGGTTATAATTTATAGAAGTGGTGACTCTGTTTATATTTAAACTAGGCTTGGACAACAGATCTTTTAAGGAGCACTGAAATTCGGTGCATATAATCAAATTTGAGTATTAATTACATTTGATTTTGGTTATTATTCCTATAAATCATGCAATATATCAACCAAAGTTTTAAAAATCATTTACCGACAACTGTATAGGGATTTATTTTAATTTTGGAAAAAGTTTTTAAAAATAATTTCAGTTACAAAGGTTTTTAGGGCCTTTGCCAAGTCATGGAGATACCTGACAAATACTTTTATAGAAATATGTTGCTGGAATTCAATTTATTTATAAAGGACAAAAAAACGTGCTAAATCTGTAATGAGCGATGTATATTTTCATTGTTAGAAAATGTAAAGCTGTATATTTTCACTGTTAGAAAATGTAATGCTTGAATTGTTTGCTAGGTGGAATTAGTTGGTCCTGGCTGTAAATAAAATCTTAAAGGGCACTATAGGGGAGGTGTGTGGGGAATCTGTAAAGGTATGTCTAAATTTTAGATATTTGTTTACAGGTGAAACAAAGGAATCTGTACAAAACTCAGCTTTTGTTGAGCGAGTTAAAAAGAGGGGCTATGAAGTCATCTACATGATTGATCCCATTGATGAATACTCTGTACAGCAGCTGAAGGAGTATGAGGGAAAGAACTTGGTTTGTGTCACAAAAGAAGGTCTTGAATTACCAGAGGATGAAGCTGAAAAGAAACGTCTTGAGGAAGCCAAGTCACAGTTCGAAGGTCTTTGCAAAGTTATGAAGGAAATACTTGACAAAAAAGTGGAAAAGGTTAGTGCCGAATTATTTGAATACAAATCTGGGTTTTGAATACAGATTAGGGTTTTGTAAATAGTTGTTGTACTTGTAGAACATGGAACTGAACTGACTTTAGCTTCGCCAAATTTCAGTTTTCTGAAATGCATTTATTTCCAGGTGGTTGTTTCGAATCGTCTTGTCACTTCCCCATGCTGCATAGTTACTTCTCAATATGGTTGGTCTGCCAACATGGAAAGAATAATGAAAGCTCAAGCTTTAAGAGACACAAGTACAATGGGCTACATGGCTGCCAAGAAACATCTTGAAATTAACCCAGATCATCCCATTATTAAAACTTTAAAAGAAAAGGCTGATGCAGACAAAAATGACAAAGCTGTTAAAGACCTCTGTTTGTTGCTGTTTGAAACTTCCCTTCTTGCATCAGGCTTCAGTCTTGAAGACCCCACCTCACATGCTAACAGAATTCACAGAATGATAAAACTAGGCTTAGGTAAGTTTAAAAAAAACCTGTTTACTTTTTGAACGATTTTTTTACTTTTAAATCAAAATAGTTCAATAAGTGACTGAATTTATTTTTAGTTTAAACGTTATTGCTATCATAGCTTAATTATGCTAGTTTTGATCAATGTGCTGAAATCTTGTTTATTCAGACCATGTTTCACAGATTTGGGGGATAATATGTAAATGAGTGGCTATAGTGAAGTATGTTAATGTGCATGTATTAATAAACAGATTGTTGATTTAATCGTTCCTTATCTTTCAGGTATTGATGACGATGATGCTGCATGTGGTGATGCTGGAGCTGGAACTGAAGGTGCCAGCACAGAAGACATGCCACCACTGGAGGGAGATGAGGATGATGCTTCCCGTATGGAAGAGGTGGACTAATATGCTGTGTACCAAATTTTCACATTTAACTTTTGAAAAGTTTGATTTGATGTATTGTCAAAGATCAGTGGTATTTTTTCTTAGAACCGGTATTAAGTTTCTCATATGTATTTAGATAGTAAATTGCTGCCACACAGTTACAATGGATAATTAATCTTTGTACTCTGCTGGTTTTTTTAAAATATATAATACTCGCTGGTATTCTATCATCAAAGTAAACATTTCAGGTGTTAAATTTTAATAGTACTGCCATTTTTCCATTTCATTTGTGCAATTTTTCTTGATGTTGAAATTTTATAATAAATGTTTATAATTTTGGAACTTGTCTTCTTTTTATTTCAATAACTAAAAATGTAAACATGTACCGGTAGCAAAAATTATCACATTAGCAAATATCAATAGCTTTTATTTAAATTAATCACAGTATGTGATACAACTGCATTGTAATCTTTTTGCATCCACAACATTCTGATCATTTGTACACTTTGAAAAGTCAGTGCAATGCATAGTTATGGTAGGATGAAAATGCTCATTGTCAGTTAAAACATACACGTCATATGTACCAGTTTCTGAAAATTAAATTGTGATTTTTGCTTCCTTTACAAGTGACCTTGATCCAACATCAATGGAATTGTCAATGCATTCCTCACTCTTCGCCACCCTAGCACCGAATTCAGTCGATTGTGAGGTGTTACTAGCGGTTATTGGTATTTCTAAAATATTCCATTAGAAATGACATTCGGAGATCAAGTAAACTAATAAAGAAATTGGACCATCCTATTTACATACCCAGCACACTAGGGTTCTAAAATTATCTGAGACCGGGCCGCATAAAGTATTCCACTAAAAAACGATAGCAAATTCAATAAATTATAACTGTTACAATCGGCTGAAACTTTGTTAATACTGGTAGCGTTACTGTAACAAAAACAAAGTTTCTCAAGAACTTTCACTTTCCTCCTTGTTGCCAGAGACCTGGCAGTGCTTCTTCATAAACAGCTGTGCTACGTTTGACTTGAGCGAGGAAGCAACTGAGACCCTCAGTATAGCTTGAAGATGCTTTTCATTATCAGTGAATTTGGCCCTGAACTATGACTTATATTTATATCATAGTGGAAAGAGCTTATAACTCAGATAAGTACCGGTACTACCGAAAAGGCACATGATCCACTTGAACAACATGACTGGAAATCTCAGAAGGTGGAGGGCAATGTTCTCATTTGTCCATTCATCTCCCTGAACTGCTGAACTTAGTCCTGAGTTCAGAATCGCACTGAAGATCAATAAGTATAAGCTGTATTTGAAGTACAAAAAAGGGGGGGGGGTGCGTATCCAGACCTGTTTACCCTCAAACTCTTAAAATCTACAATGTCATAACAAAATCGTTAAATACATTATAATACCCGCATTAAAAAAAAGAAACATACCCGGTACAGAATATTACTCAAAATCGTACAATTAGCATCTTCCATTTTGAAGGAGAAAGGGTCAGCAGAAGTCAGTGTGTTTTGAAGTGAAGTCTGCCAACGTGATAAAATTCTTCCTGTAGCTTTGCAATGGCAATCTATAGAGATCTATAACACAAGTTTTTTGAAGAATGTCATATACCCTGATATCATGGGTGCCCGCAGGTAGGGGCCAGGTGGGGCTCTTGCCCCCCCCCTGGATTGATTGGATACATTTTTTAAATCAAAAATGGACACAAAATTTATTAAAATAAAGAGAAAGTAACTAAGCTGATGTCCTGTCCGTTCGTTCACCATACAAATACGCTACAGTAAATTAAAACTACATTAAAACATTACTAAAAAAAATTTGCCCCCCCCCCTGGAAAGTTAATCGTTTTTTTTTGCCTCCCCCCCCTATAAAGTTTTCTGCGGGCGCCCATGCCTGACATTGTCATATGTAACACTGAAAAGCTACCCCTAGTCTCCTAACTTCTTGTTGAGTGCATTCAGCCCCCCCCCCCCC
>CAXITT010000070.1:1279427-1358162 GCA_964033795.1 Lymnaea stagnalis
ATTCTTCAATCAACGGAAAATTCGGACTGCAGCCATTCAAACATGTTTCGTATAATGACAACATCTGTTCTTGAGTCTTCAATTGCTAATTCAATTTGAGTGGCAGTCTCTTCGTCTGATTCGTCTGCCATATTATTATTATGTTCACTAACAGGAATATTGCAATGGACGACCTTATGTTTTTTCATTGCCGTCTGTGATGGGAAATATGTACAGCAGAAACATATTCTCTTGGAAATTCTTCCAGCCACCGATGGACAATAGGGATCAAAAGGCATGCTACTGTAACTGTGATCGGGGGGGGTAAATTTGCAGTAAATTTATGCAAAACTGCTGCACTAAAAAAAAACACAATGTGGACATCCACTTTGTCCTAAACCCCCTCCCCCCCTTTGTCCACTTTAGTCCACTTTTTGCTGAACCCCCCCTCCCCCCATTTGTGTGGACGTCTTTTATGGATGACCCCTTAAAGGCTAAAACTAAAAGTATTCAGTCAGCAGGAGCAGACAATATCATTAATTATTGTTGCGAAAGAAGATGCTATATGGAGTATGAATTTTTATTTTTAATCATTGAAAAGGCCCTTTTTACTAGCCCTAATTTGGAAGTGGCAAAGCTGAAAGGCTCGGAATTTCCCTCACTCGTAAACACTAGCGGCAATTTTAATAGAAATAGTGTCAGATTGCTACAATTTACACAACTATGGTTGTGCATTACCCACTAACTGACTTTTAAAACGTTTCTCAAAACAGCACTTTGGCGACGTTTTTCTCATAAAATACTAAAAAACTTTATTCCGATTTTAAAACGGTATTTACCATAATAATCAACGTGAAAATCTATACAAACATAATAGAAATCAGAATTAGACTAGACGAAGTAGGTGAGATTCGATTGAAACCGTCACGGAGAGACATATTGTAGAAATGAGAATCGGTTTAAACGCGTGGGCCGCATTAACAATAATTTTTGTGTCAGGTAGGGGGCCGCCCATAAAGTCCGTACGTCACGCTCCAGAAGGGGGGGGGGGGGGGGGGGGTGTAAGAAAATGTGACAGTTTGTGACGGGGGGAGTGGGGGTCAGGCCATGTGTGACGTCACACATTTATTTTTAAAAATTTTATTTCTAATTTATTCTTTATTTTTTTTAGTAGAATTGAATAGCTTTAAAAATAATTTTCAAAAAATTTTGTGAAACATTTGAATTAGTTTTATGTCAAAATAGCATGAATAGCACTCCTGAATGTGCTGTTCACGATTCCTCTCGCCAGGAGCGAAGGAATTTATTAGAATGCTGTTGCGAAGCCTTGTTTTATGTATAGCCTTGCCGGGATCAACAGGAGTTTTTTTAAGTACAACTATATGATCTTTATTTTCCTTCTCTGCAGACTAGATTACTTGATCGAATTTACAAAGGATGTCACTTATACTAATACTTTGCCTCACAAACAATGTCGAAGAAACATTCAGGACAACACAGAGCTTGGGCTCGGGAGAATTTGCCAACCCAAACTGTCCAGAATCAACTCAGATAAAACGCACCCGTCCTTCCTTTGAGAATCGCTGCTAGAAGGCAAAGAGAACTCATGGCAGTTATTGCCAGAAAAGAAAATGCACATTCAGAGGATGTTTAGCGGCTTAATTAGGTGTTAATTTAAACAAATTTTTGTTTGAAAGTGCGACGTACTTAAGGGGGGAGGGGGGTCCGAGATTTGTGACAGTTTGTGACATGGGGAGGGGGGTTGAAATGGTAAAAAATAACGTGACGTACTTTATGGACAGCCCCTAGCGGGCTACAAAATATCGTTTTGCGGGCCGCGAGTTTGAGACCTCTGTGATAGAGCAAACCTGGCTACTCCTTGGGAATATGATAAAGATAGCAGCTAGAAACTATACTATAATTGTCAGTAATGTCAGCTTTACTGACAATAGTCATATTTATACCACAAACAATGATATTTAGTCTTTAACAACCTTTCAATTGATTCTGCATTATACAATTTAAGTGTAAAAACTTTTTAACTTGTTGATGAACAAGCTAAAGAGAAAATGAATAGATCAGCACAAAGTAAAATGTACGGTATTTAAAAATTTATTTATAATGAAATTCCATCCCCCCCCCTTTTTTTTTGGGGTGGGGGGTAGAAAATGTTGACATAATTAAATAGGGGGGGGGGTCATTGAAAGTTTGACAATTGTTGACAATGTGGGTGGGGGGGCGGCTCTTAAATTGCTTTAAAAATGTTGACGTAATTAATGGAAGACCCCTTATAAGTGAAAATAATGCACAACTTTGAATACATTTTCTTCAATTCGAGTGACCCATTTCCAACAATAATTGCTGAAACTTAGCTGTGATACATAACGATATATATACGTCGTCGTGTAACACCAAAATAATAATAATAATAAACCCTTCAATAAAATTGCGAAATATTAATCGACTCATGAAGGGGAGATCACTATTATGGGAAAACTGTAATCATCCCGTCTTATTCTCTAGATTTAGCGGGAAGGTATATTCCATTATTTGTTGGGTTTATTTTTATCCTTGATATTCCCCATTTTCTTCATCAATTAACATATATTTACAATATCTTATGGTGTGTGTGAATACATGGGTGTTTAAATTAATTAGGCGTGTGAGAGGGCTGACACGTGAGGGGAGTGTGTCTCTGTATTCATAATTATTACTGTTAGTAACTTAATGAATTAATTAGTCACTTTAGTTAGACTTATTAATTAGTATAGGCTACCGTTAGTGTAGTTTGGCCTGGGAAAGGGGGGGGTGGTGGTGTTAATGCACGAATATAATACAAGCTTTGAAGTTTAATGATAATGTTATTCGTTACTTTTTTTTTTTGGAAGGGGGAGGGGGGGGGGGAGGGGTTGAAAAAAATTTGGTCTAAGAGTGAAAAGGATAATAAATAATAAATTTTAATAATAATAATAGAAGTATTGCTGATCTCATGAACCTACATCTTGTGTGTTTAAGTTAAAAAGGGGGGGGTGGTGGTGTTAATGCACGAATATAATACAAGCTTTGAAGTTTAATGATAATGTTATTCGTTACTTTTTTTTTTTGGAAGGGGGAGGGGTGGGGGGAGGTGTTGAAAAACATTTGGTCTAAGTGTAAAAAGGATAATAAATAATAAATTTTAATAATAATAATAGAAGTATTGCTGATCTCATGAACCTACATCTGGTGTGTTTAAGTTAAAAAATATATGTGTATATATATAAGTGTGTTTGTATGACAATGTTAGTAGGTGAACAATTACAAGGCTTTAACTTTAAATGACTTACTCAAACTTACTGAATAAGTATTTTTCAATTTCTGTTTTCTTCTATCTGTTCAAAGAAAGATTTCTTCAACAGATCCTGGTACTGGTAGTTATGTAATCTGACAGTCCTGGACTCTGCTATCCAGAACACACTCGATAATAATAATTGTTTTACTCAAAGGCTGGGACTTGGATGTCATGAATTAATTTGGGTAAATTTTAAGGACTAATGTAATGCCACATTTTTATCGAATTTCACGAAGGTATCCCTAAATCGATCCCTATGCCTAACCCTAACCCTAAATCAATCCCTATGCCTAACCTGAACCCTAAATCGATCCCTCAACCTAACCTACACCCTAATTCACTGCAACTATAATAAACACACAAAAGATGCCGTGGCATCCCTCCTTAACATCAGCCCTAATTTGTGATACAGATAAGGGAACACATTCATTATTCATTGAGTGAGTGACGCTCAAAGTGGAGTTTACTATCAGGGTCCCATTTGGATAGCTCTGCTAATGACCTTAAAAGTTACCGATGATGTTTTACAGTTGCATCTGTTTTTTCATTTCAACACGATAAGGTAAGATAAGATTCTTTTCTTTATCCAAATAAATGCTGTTTAAATAGAAATGTGTGTAAGATTACGTTGTACATATTCATTTTTAGCACATATCCAACAAATATTCTTTATAATACAAAATTGTTAAACTAGAACAATTTAAGCACATCTAATGTACCGGGGGTATGTCTCAAGTGCAAAAATCACCCATCATCATATGAGACATATGCCACAGAACTTCACTCCCTTAGTGACAATATTAACTTTAAGTAAGAGTAATTGTTTGATTTTGTTAAAGCCTTAGAAGCAACTTGATAAATTCTAGCATATCTTTTGATGTTAATTTTGAGGGAAAGAATTCATAGATTAATTAGACACAAACAATTTGTGTCAATATAAATATAACAATAAATTATATATGTCATAAAAATATAATAATATGTTAAGCTTTAATAATAATTTTACATAATATACCAGTAAACATTTCGACCCCATTTTCATCAGTATAACAACAAATCATTTAAATAAGTATAAATTAAATTTACATAATATATATTTACATATATCCTACCTAAAAAAAGAGGAAAGATAGGAATGGGCGCAAAATAAAAAACCAGACAGCAACAAAGTAAAGAAGAATGGAAAGGAAGTGATTGAAAGTAAAATTTAAAAACAAAAAAGGAAAATGACATGGCAGCTACATAAAATAGTGGATTTGGTTTATCCCATATGGAGTCAACAAACCAAATTTTGTTATTAATTTATTCTCCATATAGATCCTATCGGGTGTGTTGCTAGTATACAGTACACCAGTAACTGCGATGTCTAAAATTCCATAATGGTTAGTGCCATTGAAATGTTTGGAGACCGAACAGAGAGCTTGTTTATTTATGTTATAGAGGTGTTGTCTAAACCGGTCTCCAAGGCGATGACCTGTCTCTCCTACGTATAATTTACAGCACTTTTTAAAAAGGATGGTGTTAATCATGTTGGGACTTGTGCAGGTAAAGCCATCTTTTATTCTGAAAATTTCCAGAAGGAAAGTGATGGGTGCTTTCATGTGCTTTAACACTGATGCGTTGCTGTTTACTTTAAAATGAACACTGTGTACAATGTGATGTGTTAATCATTCTAGGGAATAAGAGAAAAATGACATGTGAAGAGATGCCACTTTAAATATAGGGAGTGGATTTAAGAGAAAAATGACATGTGAAGAGATGCCAACTTTTGACTTCTCTTGCACTAACAAAGTGTGCTAACATTCTGACAAGCCATCTGCAGTGCACAGACAGACACACATTAAATATCTCTTATATTGTTAAAAGCCTAAACATATATATACTTATTAAATTGTTTAAAATAATGTAAGAACCAGTCAATTTTTAAGATTGGAATTTTAATAAAGAAAAAATGATTTTTGACGTCAACTAATCTAAACCCCACCCCTCCCCCTAGTCAACAACTATCAAACATTTCCAACCTCCAGCCCTCCATTTTGTTGACATAATTAACTAACTTTTCTTTGCTGAATGAAGAAATATAATCTTTCATTTGCTAATTCAAGAGCTTTGTCAACTACAGCCAATTCCATTATTGCCTTCGGATTAGCCATGTTAATTTATGTTAGCCTCATCCATGAATTAAGAACCGTAAATAAATTGCCTGCCCATGCTTGTGGATCATCATTTTTTCTTAATCCTGTTTGATGGAATATTTTTCTGTAATAATACCCAGTTTTATTGAATTGTCTTAATAATTATGCTTTCATAGTTTCATAATCAATTACTTCTATGTTCTGTAGACACGCAAATGAATCTCTAGCTGAACCGTCAGAGCTGAAAATAATTCCTCTTTCCATTCGTTTCTGTCAATGTTTTGTAAGCTGCACTGTGTTTCAGAAATTCAAATAAAATATTCAAAATTCTCCTTTTTATTGTCAAAGGGTTGTAGCTTAATTCATGGATGTTTTCTATTTTTTCTTGTTTCCTTCACTTCCATAGGTGTTGTATTATTGATATTATTAGCTGATTCTAAGTTCTTCATCTCTAATTCATGAGAACTTCTAGCCCTTTGATCTCTTTATTTTATCTTTTCTCGTTCAATTCTCTATTTATTTTTTAACAAACACCTTTAATTCATCCCCTTCATATCCTAAGTATTTAGCTATCACTATCATTTCTTTGAAAAATTTTATTTTTAAATGTATGTTTTCAGGTATTGATGTTATATTGACTTAAGACAATACTATACTCAATTTAATCAAGAAATTAAATATGTATAATTAAATCAATTATCAATGCATATGTGATATCATGTATGTATTATATTCATAGATTTAAATAGCAAATAAAAAGGATATGAATCAATAATGATATTTATAAAGAATACACATATATCACACTCACAGGACTAAATAAAAACAAGTCACTATTTTTGAAAAATTGATAGAAGAAATAACGAGAGAAATCACAAGTAATACATGACAATACCAAACTTTAATAAATGATAACACAGTAATTTACAGATACAGTTTAGGATTCGTTAGCAAATTACGTCACGTTAAAAAAATTTGTGACATCTTAAATTTGTAATTTTTTTTTTAATATCTAAAATTTTCTAATTTTGAAAACCTTTATTCAATTAATAAAAAAAAAATTAATTTGTGGTCAAAATTGCCCCAGTGATAATAAGTACCATGAAACTCAGTCGTGCACACCTTCTGCGCATATCGAAAAATGACGCAAAAACTGTTGTGGCCATTTTACATTTGGCTCGTGGAGGACTTCCTTGCTTTTTTTCTAATAATTCTACAACTTAATCCACTATGGGAAAATGTTAAAGAATTAAATAAAATCTTAGTTTAGTTATGAAAATTTTATGTATGTTTTGAATTTTTTTAGGTGTGACATGACAGGAGGTTGGGGGGGGGGGGATTTGGTGTCACTTTGTGACAGTGGGGGGGGGGGAGGCTGAAAAAGGTCATTTTTGCGTGACGTAATTTGCTAACGACTCAGACAATTTACATGCTTGATAATCACAATCTGATAACAAATAGTATTTGTTTATTAAGAAGAGGGCCAAAATTTCACATTCATACAGTGCCAAGACATTATGATTCCCTCAAGTTAACAATGAAATATGTGATCTGAAAGAAATTTATACCTGTGCTCTGACATAAATAATTAAAAAAAGAAATATTTTTACTCCGATACCAATTATTTACATATAAAAAAAAAATAATCCTCTTCTTGTATTCAATACTTCTTCAGTTCTCGACAGCTCTGGAACAGTTATCGAAATTAATGATGTACTCTTAACTAATAAAATTTGGATCCCTCTTCATGGCAGATACTTAAGATCAGCTCCATCAGGGAGAATTATGTCTATTAAAGTTAGGACCAAAAAATAAAAAAAAAAAAATTTTTTCCCCAGTGTGTACAAAGTTACCAGCCTGCTTCCCCAGCGGTCACCAAATCTTAATGAACACTAATTAAGGCCTTATTTTCACTGTTCATTGATAGTCGATTTCTATGCTTGAGAAATACTTTAGATGTGTTGTGTTTAAATTGTTATTTTCGTTTAAAATGTCTTGGTTACAATATATATATTTATCTATGTACTGAAAATGAATATGTACAATGTAATCAAAAAACATTTCAATTTATTTTGATCAATAAAAGAATCTTTATTTATCTTATCTTATAATATATGTTTTTATTAATATTGTATTAATTTTTGTTTATGGAAAGTGGTCTTGTCACCACGATAGACTGACTGCCAAATGCCTAAAGTACTGTCTTCGTTTTGTTACTCCTAGTTCAAAATAAAGAGGTCAGGCCGAAACATTAAATATTTCTAAAAGAATAATGTTCAACATAAATCCATCAAATCACGTGCTAGTGAGGAAGCATATGCAATTCTCAGTAGAAATAATGCGTCTGCTAGCAGGTTTCTCCTTTAATCCGAATGTAGAATGCTCAATCCTAAGTGCTAAACTGTCGATGTTTATCTATGTAGTGTTTTTACAGATTTGTCTAAAAGATTTTTTAAAAGTCACATCAGCATGATAGGGAGAGACAACATGAGGCTGAGAAATAAGATAAAGAAGATTTAGGCAAATGGTAATTTGTCATCCTGGGGCCAATTCTTAGAAATATTTGTTTTCAATAAAAATATATTTACATACTATTTTTGTTAAGTTGAAAACCTCGGAAGGATTGTCCCAAAGCTGAAAATTCCAAAATCTCCTCTGTCTGTACAACGACACACATAAAAGTTTCACATAAGCATTTTAAATTGATATTAGTTATATTATATAATTTTATATAATTATACCCACAATAAGTCAAATGTTGGTCAAGATATTTTTACATAAAATATTTTGTCATTTACCTTCCTTAAAAACAACTCCTCAAACCACCATAGCTCATTGGTACATTAGCATAGATCTTAAAATAGCCAGTTTTTTTCAACAAGTTGTGTGCCAGACAGTTGCCATCTCTCACAAACACTGTTTATGACTTTATCACTTGTATTAAGATTTCACCAATTATTCAACGATGCCAGTCTACATCACTAATCATCGTTGATTAATCTGGCAGGTCCATGGCTAGAGAGATGTGCGAGATAAGACTAAACTTTCATTGGAGAGATTAAAGATGGTGGAAGCAGAGAACAGCTCTTTTGACTTGGAGAAGGAACAACAAAGACAGCTGTACGAGAAATGTCATGAGATAGCCAGTCAGCATGTCCAGACATTGACAGAAGGTAGTTAACTTAACCCTATAACTGTCAAAAACATTTTTCTGTAGCGTCAAGCCATTTTAAGCATTTTCATATGCTTGTCAAAAATGACAAAATACCAAACTAAATGAATTCAGAGACCCTTAAAAGTATACATTTTCTGAAAGAACATTAAACATGGTATCATATGGATGTTGATATTGACCTTGAATATAACAGTGAGTAAAATTGTACTACTTAAAATCTGAATTCAACCCAAACTAATGCTCCATAAATTGTTCAAACTGTCATAAAATCAAGTTTGTGAGATACTAGAAGCAATATTCTCTCAGGAAATGTCAAGTTATACCTACTTATATTAAAAATTGTAATATTGATGATTTTTTTTCTTTCCCTGCATTCAAATATCTGTCATACGAAATAACAAAATTCATTGGGGGTGGGGGGTGGGGGGGTGTGTGAAATGAGTTCAAATATTGCTTTTCATTTGAATTTATTAATTCCATTTTTATTTATTAATACTCCATAACATAGACAAACATAAATGTTTTGGGGTGGAGTAGGTCTTGGGGATCCAATCTTTGTATTTTTCATTTGGATTTCCACCCTTTCCCAAGCGAATTAGTCTGTAACAATAGGACTAAGGTAAGGGCTAAAATTGTCTGACTCGTGTGTTGCCATCACCACTAGAGCTAATACTGTCATCACTACCACATGGAATATTTCTGAAATCGCTCTGTTCATTCGAATCTATTTGAAATAATTCCAATAAATAAATTTTGTGTTAATTTTGCAATCTATAGGGCAAAGCTTCTGCGACTTTATAACTATTTCTATCTTTGCCAGCAATTAAGAAACACAATATCTATCTCTCTGGCATCAGACATTATGAAGTGAAAAACATTTTTTAGAAAATTGCACCCCCCAATTAATCATACTCATACACCTTCCATGTTGAACACGTTACCACCCAGCAATCCTTGGTGCATGATGCAGTGATATGCAATCAATTCACCAGTACAGATCTCCTGCATTTTTAACCACATCCTCCCCACTAACTAGGCCACACATCGCCAGTGCTCATCTGTTTTAAGTCCAGCAAGTTTGTCCCAAGGCAGGTTGATGTCGGTTAAACTTTGACATACATTGTCAAGAATTACTTTTTGTTTCATTTCTCATGCATGAATTCTATATGTCCAATATTTCTTCTGTAACATTGAAACTGGAGTTCACTCCATGGATGAAGACAGCGAGCTGTGCAGTGGCAGTTGTGTCATTACTTTCATCGACAGCAAGTGAGAATGCAACAAAGTCTTTGTCTTTTTTGATCAGCGGTGTTTTTTCTCATCAGTGGCCATCTGACAAGCCCGATCAGCAACTGTATTTCTGCTAAGGCTTACATTTGTAAAATCTGCTTTTTTGTCTGAACACAAGACATTACACACTTTCATCATGCAGCACTTCAGATACTCTCCTTCTGTAAATGGTTGGCCTGATTTTGTGATCTCCTCCGCCACAATAAAACTTGCTTTCACAGCAGCATCAGTATGTAATTGTAATTTTGCTTTGGTGAAAAACGTCTGGTGTGATGTTAGACTCCTCTTCAATTCTTCTACCTTCTGTTGTTTCTACTCTGCATTCCAGCTTTTTAACTTGTCTTGATGTTTAGTCTCGTAGGGCCGTCTCATATTATATTCCTTGATCACAGCCACATTATCTCCACAAAGTAAGTAGACACAGATTGATATCACGTTAGCCATAGCAGGAAAGGGTGATGTAATATCAGGGCTCTACGTTACTTTCATTTCTTATGCGCCTATCCAAAATGAGCAACTGAATGTTGCTAGGTTACTGTAACGACGAACATCCACTCACTACACAACTTTTATTTTCGCTTATTCTGATCGAAGCGAGAACGCTCTCAGGTAGCCTATCGTTGGACAAGGCTGATAATTAGGGAATTTGATTTGCACTTTATATCGCAGGTCCATTAAAAAATATTTGAGCCTAAAATTCTCACTCAAGCCGGACACCTCTCGGGCCTGGTATAATTGTATACCGATCAATAATTCTTGGGCCCTAAGTTTGACACATATGGTATAGGAATACCTTTTTCTTTAGTTTTACCAATTCTTATTTTCTTATAGTGTTTTTTCAGATGCATAAATTTGATTTTGATGTAGACATTGCAGTCTTTGTTACATGTCACAGTAACCTACACATATTTTCATCTTCAATAAGTCTTGCAGCAAAAGTGAGGTATCTGAAGTAGATGAAGTACATGAAGCAGTTGAAGTAGATGAATAAAATACTATTGTAAAGGAACAGTAAATAATTTTATTGCAATATTTTTTTTTCGCTTCCAGGTTAATACATTCTACACAAGTGACTTAACAGAGGAGCTCTTGGCTGACATCTGAATGTACACCACAATATTTTGGCTGACAGCTGAATGTACACCATATCTTGGCTGACATCTGAATGTACACCATATCTTGGCTGACATCTGAATGTACACCACACCATCTTGGTTGACATCTGAATGTACACCATCATCTTGGCTGACAGCTGAATGTACACCACACCATCGTGGCTGACAGCTTTATTTTACACCACACCATCGTGGCTGACATGTGAATGTACACCACACCATCTTGGCTGATTCCTGAATTTTACATCACACCATCTTGGCTGACATCTGAATGTACAACACACCATCTTGGCTGACATCTGAATGTACATCACAGCATCTTGGCTGACACCTGAATGTACAACACACCATCTTGGCTGACATCTGAATGTACATCACAGCATCTTGGCTGACACCTGAATGTACACTACACCATCTTGGCTGACATTTGAATGTACACTACACCATCTTGGTTGACATCTAAATGTACACCACACCATCTTGGTGGACATCTAAATGTACACCACACAATCTTGGGTGACATCTGAGTGAGCAACACACCATCTTGGCTGACACCTTAATGTCTCAACCCAAGTAAACAAATTTACCAAATTATTTTTAAAATAAATTTCTACTAACACACAACTAAAATTTTTAGACTTTTCAATCAACCTGTTCATTGTTTTTAATCACTCAAACTTTAACCTAACTGGTTTTAAACTGATACTATTTTCATTTGTAATTCAAAGCAATCACCTTGTTGCTGTATGAAGGTGCTGCTTCACCAGATCATTAACAAAAACTAATAATATAGACTTTTTAGTTACCCTAACCTGTCTTGGCATGAAGACGGAATGATAAAATGTGTTACCTTGACCAGTTGGTTCAAGTAGACTGATGAGCTGAATGAATTACCCTAATGCTCAGTTCACATGATAAAATTCTCATCAAATTTTAGTTCATACATTTGATGCAATTTTTGTATGAAGCCCTGTCACAACTTTCAAATAATTATTTGATCATGTTTTGATGGCATGCAAATTTTTTAATATCCATATGATTATGCAACCTCCATATCACATGAACAAACACTAAGAAGAATTAAATTAATCTAGGTCACTAAGTCGTGTTTACATTGACTAAGCTAAATTATCAAAACAACAGCAGCCTCCAAATAATAATCATGTACTTAATTTAGAAAAAGATAAAATAGAAAAATTAGACAATAAATGGGCAAAGGGCATGATGTAATTGAAAGGTATTTATAAATAGGCTTATTACTTGTACAGCATATATACTATAACCCTGTAACTGTAACACTAATGACTACTTAGTACTTCCAATTGGATCAATTGGAGCTCGAACTCCAGGCAAAGAAAATTTTGTTCCTGAGCTCAGTAACCCTGATTACAAATAACAATTAGAATTTTGATTCTCCTACCCCCTCCCCCTTTTTTGTTTTCAGTGCTATTATAGCAAATGGATGCCCCCTTGATTTAATTAAAGAGTTCAACTTTTTAAATTATTTAACTTACTATAGGCCGAGTATAGGTTAGTTATTATATTGTTCTTCTGTGGCGACCCCTTAGGTCCACTTTTTAATAATTTACACAGAAAACGTAAAATCTTATTATATTACTGTTTGAGCCATGCTATAGACAATTTTTTTTTTTGGTAGAATGTAGAAAAACTTGACTTTAGATATAATAAATATTTAAATAAGGACCTTCAAATGAGATAGAATCATAGTAAAAAGCTTACATTTCTCAAAAATACTGTTACATTGTACAAGTATAGTAAACATTCATAAATAAAAGTTCGTTAATACAAAAAATATCAATATAATTTTTAAATTGATTTAATGGGAATTTTAGGTGCTATTTGACAAGTTATGAGATACCTGGTAGTTAAAAAGTGAATTAGCAGTACTCCTCTTCTCAGTCTGATCAACTGCCAGTGGAAAATAGGCCATCAACTATTTCTTTCCATTTCTTCCATTCTCTAGATATCTTCTCCAGCTCTTTACAATTTTTATAACCCGGTATATTTTTGTTGACATCACTTTACCAAGTCTAGGGAAATCATTCCTGATGTATGTATTCAAATGAACAGAACACTCATTTGTAGTACACTGCATTAGATTTTAAAAATTATATTGAGTGCAATTATGCATAATTTTATATACTGGTACTCTAATTTAAACTATAAACGATAATATTTTAGGGAGTGGTAATCTCCTTTTAAAACAATTTCAAGATGAAAACACCTGATTTAAAACATACAAATACAAGTCCAATCACAAAAACAAGTTCAATCACAGATTTCACAAGAACTCAGAAACAAAATTGTATAAATTTTATTAAAACATAAGCAGTGCTGAATGAAGTTATCAATAAGCACCACCATTAGTTGCAGTATTTGAATATTTGAAAATAGGATGTCACAATCATTTTGACAATAGAAATCTTGTCATTTCATCATCTCTCAAGTTAAGGGATTGTAAATGTGTCTCTAGTGTTTAATAGTTTCTGAAAAAAAAAGCCACATTTAATTTATTACTCATAAAAATATATACAAATATATACATTATAAAGTTATGATCACACAAACACTCATTTTAAAGTATAAACATATATTTTCCCAGTTATCATATGTAACGTTTATAATGTAATTTTACTTGTAAACGTTAGCTAATGTATTTTATTTATACAGTGCAAGTGATGATTTGCCAATTTAATTATCTCATTCACCTTTATAAACAACTGTCTCTTTCTTCGCCAAGAAGTAATAATGTCCAATGAATATTTCACAGTGCTTTATTAAGATATTTGATAAATACATCACATGGTTCCTTGACATCAGAATTGTTAGAACATTTATAGTTGTAATATAAAGAATTTATATCCATACACGTACAAAAATTTATCTAATAATTAATTCATTAAATCCATCTGAAAAATACAACATGTCAACCTCCTCCATTAAAATTATGTCATTCACTCTCTTTACTCAAGAAAACATGAAAATGAGTTACTTTTTTCTATTGTTTCTATTCTTTTCCTTCAAATCACTACACCATCGTGCCTTGAGAGCAAATGTTAGTGTCGTGCGAAAAATCTGTGTCATTTGCAAAATTCTCTTACACACCCTACCAATACAAAAAAATATGTATATGACAACTATAGTATGGTATGACAATCAACATCAGTGTCAATGTGTTTTATGTTTTTGCGATTGTCTTTAAACTCATTTTTTGTTGACAAAAAGTCAGCAACAATGTTGTCTTTGTCTTTTATTGTTTTTATTTCATATTGATTGAGTATTTCAAGACCATCTGTTGATCTTGTTATTGGCTATTCTCTTTTTGTTTAGTGCCATTAATGGTTTATGATCTGTTAAGAGACTAAACTTTCTTACTTAGAATTTGATCAAATTTTAACAAAATCTCAACAAAGAAACCACACACAAAATAGTGCCTTCATACTAAAATTTGAAGCATATTGAAGCAACTTTTGATCGTGTGACCTGAGCATTACCCTGTCAGTACATATTAATGTATTTCCAGTTATTGATGTTTCACAATCTAAAGCTAAATTAATTTAAATATTAAATAAATTTAAATAACATCACTCGGCAATGTTTCAACTTGTGCATTCATTTCAAACATCACTGGACAAAAAGTCAATTTACGCATACATTTCCAACATCATTAGACAATTGACTAACACAAATCACTGGAGACACATCACCAGACAAAGGACAAACAAACAAATCACTAGTGACACACGACTAGACAATTGACTATTAATCAAGTAACTAGTGACACATCACTGTAAAAGTTACTAACAGACAAATACTTTACTAGACAAGTAACTAAGACTGGAAATCTTAATAAAATCATATTAAAACTAATAAAGAATGTTCTAAGAATTATAACAATATTTTTAGTGAATGGGCAAGAGGTGGCTTTGACTGAATGATTGATTTAACAAAAGCACATGAGTTGTAAATTTGAATTTTTTTTATGATTATGATAGGAAGATTTTCACCTATAGCAAGTAATTAGGTGTGGCGAATTTAAAAAATAAAAGTAGGATTGGGGAGGGATGTCCCAAAGAAGCCATAAAATACTTAAAAAATATTCTATCTTTAAAAGATTGCTATTTATGATCATTTAAAACAATTAATGAACAGGATATCCCAGAAGAATTCTCTTTATAAGTATAAAATAAAAGCCATTTTGACTACTTCTATTGAAATGTATATTTAAATTACTTAAAATATTTTTAAAAATGTAAAATTATTTACAGAAAAGTAACAGGTACACAAATGCAATTAAATTTAGCATAAAGAATTTAGTGTTAATTTACTGAACACCGGTAAAATAAATGTCTCAAGTAGAGATACTCTTTCCCCTCGATTTTGCAAAATACGGTCAAAGGGAAGCAACCATTAAAATAAACAGATCTTTTAAAGACGACAGCGATAACTTCCCATTAATTATAATTTATTTATTCGTTTCAAGAAAGTTAACTCTTGTCACCTTGGTGAAAGCTCATATTAACTTGGTTACTGTTCCTAATTCTTTATCAAAGTATGGGAACTAACTGCTGTCATCTTGATAGACAAAATAATTTTATGAGTTGCCTCTAATTGAGTACTCTTTTATACCAAAAGTTTTGTTAAATAAACATAACTTGATAAGCTTTCCTTAGGATAAAGAATTCTCTTGTTTGAATAACTCTTCCTAAATCATTTTGTTGACTATGAAGATATCTGTCAGTATTTTTCAAGATACAAAGCAAACATTAGTTGGTTGTTCTGTACTATGTTATGTGTGTGAGGTGGGGGGTACTGTGTAAGTCAAATTATGTAATATAGGCATCGGTATAAGTTAATTAGGATTAATTAAATTAAAATCAGTCTATTTAATTTACTAAATTCTACATTCTGTGTAAAAAATATTTCTATTCCCTTAGCCTTAACCCTTTCCACGGCAACTGGATGTTGTAATACACCAGGAGACAGACTGTGATTGCTGATATCTTGAGTCTCCTTTTAATAACCTTTCTCATACTCGCCCTAATCCACGAGGTAGTTGGAATGAACACCTTGGCAACTTGGCCTTGGTGGATGCAATTGTATTATAAAGTATATAATATAAAGCATGGAAAGTCAGTAATTTTTTTTTGGGGGGGGGGGGGCATAATCTTTTTTCTACAGTCCCAAGCATAATTTAATAGAAGTAAAAAACCTCTAAACTGGCTTAGGAACATTTTTGTTTGGTTGTTATTTGTTGATTATTTGAGTCTGCATAATTCAGAATTTTAATTTTTGACAATAAATAAATATTCTGAATCCATTTGGGTACTGGTGCTAACAATAATAACATTAACATGTATTCAATGTAACATTCAAAGCAGAACAGTCACATGTACACATGGAAAATAGGGGCTTTGCATTTCAGTCTCAGCTTTCACAGTTGATACATAACAGAACAGAATGATCTTTGCAAATATAAATGTCTTAATAAACTAGCTGAGTTGAAGTGGTTTGGGCAGCTATTTGAAGTGTTTGTAAAGATTTCAAAACACTGGCGGTGTTCTGTGTGCAATATCAATATTGGCTGCAGTGGATGCCAAGTCAACAATGTTGAAAAACACAACCAAAGGCCATCTTTTACTACTTTTAGTTTTTTGTATTCACAGAGAACACCTTAGCCATTTGGTCCATGGCATATATGGCTCCTTTGATTTTGTTGTTATCTCTGGTTTCTTGCATTCAGTTTCACTTTCCATATCTGGACATTTGTGTATTGTGTTCAGGAGAAATACAATTTTCTGCTTCGAGCTGTGTTTTTTTACAAGGTTGTTTCCTGTCTGAACAAAAACACTGATTTTTTGAGGAGCAGACATTATTATTTGGGTAGGAACATCTTGCTCCGTTTCACAGTTCCAACTATAGGGTGAGTCTGTTTTCTGCCAATGGTTTTGCAAGTTGTAGGGGAATGAAATAATAGGCTGTTATGAAATTGTAGCCACATCCAATGACGATTTGTGTGAGAGAAATCACAAGCTCTGGGGATATTCCAATATTTCTCTTTGCTGGCAGGGCCTTTACATTTTATTTGAAGAGATATGAGGAGCTCTTCAGAGGATAGTTCGAAGATGATTCACAGGGTAAGAAAATCTTTATTCCATATTTTTCGGGCTTGCTTGGCATATATTGAATAAATCTGCACTGACCTCTGAAACCAACCTGTTGTCCACCTACTGGGATGTTCTCTTCAGGAACATAATACCTCGCCAAATTACTCAGGAATGCTTCTCATACATCTCTTATGGGATCAAAGATGTCACGAGCCAGAAAGGATTGATCAACCCTCCTTGTTGTCAAAGCAAATATGAATCAGAAGTTTGCCGAATCTCTTCATTGAAAATGTTGCCCTAAAAAGGGGATTTCCATCAACATGGCTAAATAAAAATTCTACTGAAATGCTGTTCAGATAAAGAGCGCCAGTGTGTAGTAAGCTTTTATTTAGATCTCATAATTTATTTGCCATTTGTCTCCTTTCATTTTCTCACCTTCCCTGTTGGTGCAGTCAACTATTGTTTGTGTCATTTTATCATTAATATACAGAAAAATTGCTTCGGTGGGAGATAATACACGATCTGTGAAGGGAGTTCGGTTTCAAGTCAATTAAATCATGCCACATATTAAAAAAGAAAAATTACGTAAAGAGAGCCATTTACTGTGATATAAGACTATGGGTGTAACCCATCCAGTTGCCAGGAATTGCCAGAAACACTTTTTCCCATTATTATAAGTGTACGGGTGTGCTATACCCAGTCACTAGGGACAGGGTATACTATATGTTATTAGGGAAAGCGTTAAATGAGATTTCACCATTTTAGTTTATCTAAACTACAAATGCAATTTTTGTTTAGTTTGATTTACGTTCGAAAAATTTAAGGAGAAATAATACCAATTACCAAACCACTGGTAATAGTAATTATTAAATTATCACAAGTAACTAGTTCAAGACAAAAATTAGTAGACTCAAAATATGGAGGAAGAAGACTAACTACTTGATACTTGTAGTACTAATAACTAAAACAACTAATTAAATTTTTTAAACCAGTAATTTACTGATTATGTAGTCTATTCTCACTTATTAACATTAAGTTCATTGTAGCTATTAGAAAATAACATTAAATGATTAATTACTTGATACATTGCCACTTAAAAAAAGCTTCAAAATTTGGTTGTCCAATAGATTATTGAGGCCATGGGCTTACGTCTATTTAGCCTATAATCTGACCCTTTCAAAAATACAGAATACACTATATAAAACTAGACAAGCACATTTATAATTTCTCTATTCACAGATTGTTTCTGTCAACACATTGGATGATTTCCTCCAAGAAGTGATCTGATTGGAAACAATTTCTCTTGATTTCATGGTTCATTGACCCAGGTACTGAATATCTATTAAGTAAATGTATTTCCAGTTTTTAGTTAGTTTTATTTTACATGAGATGTAGTGAGTTTTTTTTTTATTGCTTCCAAATGATATTCAGTTTGAAAGAGTGAGAAATAAAGACAAAAATATGCCATAATATATTGGAAACTTTAAAAATATAGATAGTAAAATATTTTTTATATTATTCCCAATTTTAATTTTGGTCATCAGAAATGAGATGCATCCACAATTGGGTACAACTGAGATACTACATCCATAATTGGGTGCACCTGAGATTCATCTATGATTGTGTAACACTGAGATACTACATCCATGATTGGGTACAACTGAGGTACTACAACCATGATTTGGTACCATACAACTGAGATGCATTCAAGATGGTGTACCACTAAGTGTGACGTAATACATCCATAACTGGCTACCCCTGAGATAGTACATCCATGATTGGGGTATAATTGATATACATCCATGATTGGGGTACAATTGATATACAACCATGACTGGGTACCACTGAGATACTACATCCATGATTGGGTTCCGTACAACTGAGATACATCCATGATTGTGTAACACTGAGATAATACATCCTGGATTTGTTATAACAATAACAGAGATACATCCATGATGGATACAACTGAGATACATCCGTGATTGGGTACAACTGAGATCCATCCATGATTGGGGACCACAAATATTTCTTTTATCTGTAACACTAACAGAGACATGTGTGTATGAACTTGTGAACCAATATCTAAATTTTTGAATGGATGCTTCTATTGATAATTATAATTGTTTCCTTAAATGTTATAATTTGAATCTCATTTTTCATGCATTTGATTTTGTAGCAAACCTGTTTAATCTTACTATTTCGGCGTGTAAACATTATATATACTGTATGTTTATTTTTTACTATAAATATAAGGTATTTAATGATTTTGTGATGATATTGTACAATTTTAAGAGTTTGAGGGTAAACAGGTCTGTTGTAGGCATAAGACTTTGTAGATCTATGTTGTCTAGTATTAGTGAAGGATGTATACAGTGTTGGTCATCAAATGTACCCTGTGTTAGATGGTGTAGTTTTAAAGGTACATTCACACTGCAGATTTGTTACAAGGATTCTAACTTTTTGTGACTTACGAGCTGCTTACTTTCAAGCTGCTCTCTATATCAGATGCTGACTGCCATATTTCATTTCACTGGTCCAGGACAGTTTCTGCTGGCAAGTTACATAAACAGTCCCATCATATTTTGTTCAGTGCTCAACAAAACTTGTTTAAAAGGCAAGAATCCTAGTAACAATTCCGTAGTGTGAACGTACTTTAAGACTTTGAACATAAACCGTTGTAAATATGTTGTCTAGAATCCGTTAAGGATGTGTGATATTGTATATTGCTGGTCATCAAATGATAAGACTCCAATTGTGCACAAATAGAGTTTAATTATTTGGCGACCAGCAATAAAATAACAGGGGCAATGCAGAACTAGGATGTCAAAGTCCCCCATGATAAACATACAAATGTCTTTTGTACAAAAACTGAACACCATCCATGTGAATGCATTGTACATTTTTTTTGGTGAGATCTTGAGATGATGGGGTTTTTTAGACAAATAGCAAATGTTGATAAATAATGGATTGATTTGTATTTTACAGGAAAAGTATGAAATCCAGGCATTCTATAGATTGACTGATGAGATATCCAGCAGTATTGTCTATAGCTTTAGTGCCTGGACTTTTCATAAACAAGTAAACATTTAAATTGAAGTAGATCTTATAGAATGCCTGGATTTCACACTTTTCCTGTAAAATACAAATCAATCCATTATTTTATGAACACGTTGCCTGTAACATGTGTAATTGGAGGGCTTGGTGGAATAAGGTACATTTTTTAGGTAGCTTGGATTTCACCAAGTCCTTAAGTTACCAGTTACCAAACAAGTCACCATCAATTTTAACATGTTTCTTTTGTAAAGATAACTCCCTTTATGTCACCAGGAGTATTCATGTTTTTATCTCCATTGGAGATAGTCTCGCGGGGAGAATTTTAATTTTTCTCCCCCTAAAATAAAGAGCATTCATGTTTTCATTTTCTTTTTTTCAATTAAATAAATTTATAAACACTTCAAATATTTCTTTATTTTATTTTATTTATATACATGTTTTCTTTTTCTCTCATACTCTTACATACATTTATTTATATCATTTTCTCTCATACTCTTTGCCTTGAATTAAGTTAAGCACCATCTAGAGGAATGTGAGATCTTGACTTTTCTTCATACTCTTTGCCTTGAATAGTTCTGCACCAACTGAAGACAATTTGATTCTTCCCTCATAGTTGCCTTCAATTCTTGAACACCATCTGAAAAATAAAAGAATTATTTATCAACTAAGATTTGGTAAAAGTCCTACCAGTGAAAACATTAATATGTTCTGTACCCAATGGCTAGAAATCAACTGTATAAAAACAGCTCACCCACCAATTAAATAAGACTACATACATGTCCCTTCTTTTAATTGTTTTGTGAACGCCACTGGTTCTATTCACTTCTCGCCATTGGTTTATAGAAAATGACAAATCTTTTAATAATAATAATAAACCCTTCTCTAAACATAACACTTTGAAATTTAATCATCCATATAAAAACAAATATCTCTCCTTAACTATGCACATCTTTCCCATAAATCATTAATTGCTACCGTACTTAAAATTTGTAAAAAATTGGTAAAAAATTTAACAAAACAAGCAGCTAAGCTGACCATGTAACGCTAAAGAAATTAAATGAATCAATTTAAATCTATATGTTCAAGTTTATCAATCACATTTATCTGTACATCTCTTGTTTTTGTTTTGTTAATACAGCGAAATTAAAATTTATTTTTATAAATATTTCGATTCAGCTCAAGTTACAGAATTTAAAATAATCGAATGAGAACTTCATTTCAATTGGGAAATCACAAGATTTTAAATTTCCTTTAGTGACTTTACCAATAATATCCCTCACCAATGACAGTTTTTGGGTTCATCTAAATATCAGTTCAACTTCACTTCCTTGGTCACAGGCTAATATGCTGAACTAATACTCATTTCTAATACTAATGTCAAAGTCTGTTACATATCTACAATCATAGGATCATCAATGATCCCTTTGCATCAAAATAGATGGTAATTCAATCAACTACAAACTATAGATGCTAACTTTATCAGCCATGTAGAACTTTTTAACTCTCGTAAAATAATCAATTATAGAATATAAATACATTTGGATTACTTCGTAACATGAGCCGTGGTAATATCAGGTCAATGTTGGCATTCCTGTTGTATGTGGTTAGTACTCTCCATCCATATTCATCCTTTATTGTAACATATATTTCCTCTCCCATGCGTTTAATAGGTTTACTGGCGGTTTTGGTTTTGTTACGGTCCAAGTTTCACATGTGTATGTTACAACTGGTCTCATTACATTTTTATAAAAAAAATTATGTTTTTCTTGTAATGTTTTTACTTTTGAGAATTTTCTTACTACTCTACTGAAGTATGGCCTATTTTCACTCCAGTTTCTACTTTAAAGTCATCTGTGAGTCTACACTCGTGGACTACCCTGCAAGTCATTTCTTCATAAGAACTCTGATAAGATCCCGACTAGTTTTTCTGGTAATCCATAGTGCCGAAGAAGTTTCCACACGGTTTGTCGGTCCAGGTTATTAAAGGCCTTTTCATAGTCTATAAAATTTATATATAGGTGAGAGTTCCATTTGATGGGCTGTTCTACAATGATTCTTAATGTTGCAATTTGATCTGAGCATGAAAACCAGCCTGTTGATCTCGTAGCTTCATGTCGACTGGGTCTATCATTCTATTCAAAATAATTCTGTTACATACAGCAGTGTCATTCCTCTGTAATTTGCACAATTGCTGAGGTATCCTCCTTTCCATGTGCAGCATGTTAACTATTGTATCTATATCAGCTCTCATCATTTCTGCTGTGATGTTATCCGGTGCCTTTACTTTCCCCAATTTGAGCTGCTTGATGGCCAGAGCTATTTCTTCCTTATTTGGTGCGCTTTCTTCTATTTGTGTGTTTGTGGGTGGGGGCCTGTTTAAATAGTTTAATAGGTCCTTAAAGTATTCCACCATCTTTTTTTGTTGTTCTTTCCTTTCTGTTATTGACCTGCCTTTTTTATCTTTAACAGGTCTCTCCGGCCTTTTGTATCTTCCTGACAGCTGTCTTGTAATGTCGTAGAGCTCTTTCAAGTTGCCCTTCCCGGCTGCTTCTTCTGCTGTTGTTGCTAGGCCATCTGTGAAGGCATTTTATCTTTTTTGATGCTGTTTTTTTATTATATTTTGATTTGCTTCTTAATATTTCTCTTTCGCTTTCTTAGCTCTAGTGCGGCTGTTGTTAACTCCATTTGTTATTTCTTTTCTCTCTTTTATTTTTTGCAGTGTGTTTAGTGAGAGCCAGTCTTTGTGTTTCTGCTTCACTTATCCTAAAACCTCTTGGCAAGCGGATGTTACAGCTATCTTTATATTTTGCCATTTGTGTTCTACGTGGTCATCTTCTGTTTGGTCTACCAGAGCTTGGAACATATTTCTTAATGTGGCACTGAATTCTTCTAGTTTCTGCTCATTTGTCAATAGTACTATGTTGAATTTTGTTCGTTTAACAGCTGGCTGTTCCCAGTTTTTCTTCAGTTTTAACTTAAGTCTTGCCCAAACAAGATGATGATCTGATGCGAAATCGGCTTCTCTTTTTCCTCGTACATCTTGTAGAGACCTAAATTTTTTACGTTTTGTTGTCCGGGGATACCCATGTTATTTTGTGGATGTTTTTATGTTGGAATTCGCTGCCTTCAAAAACAAGGTAATTTGTTGCGCAGAAGTCTGCTAGCCTTCCTCTATTTTCATTCCTCTCTCCTACACCATGGTGCCCCATGATTTCCTCATACCAACTGTTGTTTTTCTCAAATCTTGGCATTTAGGTCTCCCATTAAAATGTTCACGTCTCTACTTGGAAATTTTTCTATTATTGCTTGTAGTCTATTGTAGAGTGTTTCTTTTTCTTCTTCTTTGCTATCGTTGGTGGGTGCGTAACACTGTATTATGTTCATCTTTATTTTATTATTCTTGGTCCATGTGCTTCCCATCCAATCAATGCATCTTGTGCCATCCTTGACAAAAGGCGACTCCTTGCGCGTGCAGAGCATTTTCCTCCTCATGCTCCGAGTACATTAGCATTTCTCCAGAGGCCAAATTTATCTGTCGAGCTTGTATCCATCTTGTTTCACAGATGCCAAGCAGTGTTTGTTTGTATACATGGTTCTGACGTTTCAAGTTCCTATGTTTCTTTCCTTTGAAAGGGTGTCTTCGGCTTTGAGGCTTCCAGTATAGCCTGGGTTTGGCCACAAGGCTTCATAGCTCTTCCCTCAAATGAGCCCTCTCTTCTCAGGACTGAACTTTGTTGGTTTTTACAGGTGAGCTGACCTCACGCCAACCCTCCTCCTATTGCACCCGGGATTGGGACCGGCCTTGACAGAGTTAGTTTCGGGTATGCCAACTCCTCAGTCACATATAGATATTTTCTTTTGATGCTGTCATATGCCTTTTGATTATCCACATAGAGTTGATGTACTGGAATGTTATATTTGTAACATTTCTCTAATAGGCATCTGATCAGTTGTTGATCTATTTTGTCTGAATCCACATTGGACGTCTACTAGTATTTCTTCACTGTACGGCTGTACTCTTTTGGCAACTACTTTTGTCAGTATTTTGTATGTAAAATTTAATAGGGAAATTCCTTTGTAGTTTGTGTATTGGTGTTATTAGTGCTGTTTGCCATTCTATTGGAATTTTCTCTCCTTGCCATTTTTTAGTTATAAGTTCTGCTGTGATGAGATCTTCTAGAGTTGGCTAGTTTATTAAAATTAAAGGGTCTGGTCCTCCATTTGGTGGTTGATAATCTTCATCTCGTCTATTGTCTGCATTTATTATGTCCTCAAAATATTCAGCCCACCTCTCCAGTACTTTACTATTTTCCTTAATTAATTCTCCATCCTGCCTCTCACACATTTACGGTCTGGCATTCATTCTTTTCATCTTTATGTACATTGCTCTGATGTTTCCCTCCCTTCATAAGTCTTCTATTTCATTTAGATTTTTGCCATTCCTTCCTTTTCTTCCTACACATTTTTGTGGCTTTTCTTCTGGCTTCCTTGTATGTTTGTCTTGTGTTTCTCTTCGTTTGTATCGTGGTCGTTCATGCTTTGTTCCTTTCTTCAACAGTCTGTCTGCATTCATTATCAAATCAGCCTGCTCTATTGATAAAATGCTGAAATCCTACTACTATTTCTGATTTTCTGATGTTTTCACAGCATTTTTTAAATCCAATTCCACTGTTCATTTATGTTGTTTTCCCTGTTTATTTCCTCCTGTGATGCTTCTACTAGTACTTTTAAATAATTTTTGGAAAGTTTTTGAGTAATCGTATCACTTTTCTCTTTGATTTTGGCCATTGTGAATTATGCTTATTCTCTGCTTATATTTAACCCTTACAAGTAGATGGTCAGAGTCTGCATCTGCTCCTTGATAGCTTCTTACATCTAGTACGTCTGATCCATACCTCCGATTGATTAAAACGTAGGTAATTCCATCGGGTGAGTTCCAAGTACTTTTATGTATATATATTTTTAAGTGGAAACTTGAGTGCTGCTAACTGACATCTCTTTTATTGAAGCAAAGTCTATTAGTCGGATACCATTGTCATTGGATTCTTTATGCAGACTCTACCTTTCCAACAGTTGGCATTGAAGTCGCTAATCACTATTTTAATATCATCTCGTGGTGCCTCTTTGTAGCTCTTTTCCAGTGTCTCATATAAGGATTCTTTTTCCCAACCTTCCATATCTTCGGTGGAGCATAACGTTAATAAATGTTAGATTAAGCATTTTTCCTGGCAAAGAGCACAATCTTACATTCTCAGATCTACAGCAGTTGGGAATCCAAGCAAGGAAATATAAAAGCATCAGTTCTGAGTGGAATGAAGTTTAGGGATTGCCAGAGTTACAGGGATAGATGGGCAAGACAAACAAAATAAAGACTGTGACATTGTTAGATAATAATACTAGCAGGCTACGGTTACCATGGTGACTGTCATGAAATTGTTCGGATATTATAATTAAAAGGTTACCCTCTAAATAACCAATTTTTTTAATCATGACTATGAAATTTGATTCATTTTTTATTTTGATAAATAAAGGTAACAATGAATATTGCTTGTTTCACTATGTTTTAAAAAAACTTTAAATAACAAATACTATTGCTCGCATTATATTTACTATTGTTTGTTTTATATTTAATTAATTTTGTACAAAATAAGCTATGCGTTTTAAATGGAGTTTTGTCCCTTTACTTAGTGGAGCGCAAGTTTTCACTAAAGTAGTATAGTCTACCGATTGTTATGCTAAAGGTATTATTTGAAAATATTTTGCTGCACCGGTATTAATGTTGAACATTTCCTATACATTTACTATTTGCTTAACCCAGGTGGCCTAACATATCACACTCATTCATTTATACTAAAAGTTCACATACCTTATCTTGTCCAAAGTTGTCATTTAATGAATTGATTTCTATGAGATGGAAGATCATTGGAACATGTCCTGTTGAGGTGTGGTTTCTCTTGACTCTTCATCTTGTGATTTTTCTTGACCATTCATTCCTGTTGAAGAATTACAGCTCATGAAGAAGGAATGCTTAATAAATTTATCATGTCTATTAGTATCATTTCAAACACCCTTTACCCATCAAAATTGACTTCACATTTAACACACTAGCACAGTGGTTCTCAAACTTATTCAAATGAAGCTAAACTTTTCTTTTAACCAGGAGGGGTGTCAGTTTTGACCAATGATTATACTTATTGTTAAAATATTCTAAAACCCCCACCACTTACAGCAGTTTTTCACAACCATTTTAGCCCCACTCCCCCAACCTGAACACCCAAAAAGGTTTCATATCACCACCACCCTTATAGAAAAAGCTTAAATAAGTACAGTCGAACCCTGTTATGTCAACGGCCTCGGGGTTTGCCAAAAAGCGTCAAGATAACAAATGATCGAGATAACCAAAAACCAATATGGCGGCAATATATTTACATGTAATTGAAATTTCTTTATGTACATGATGTGTTTATAAATGAGAATGTACATGCACTTTTTTTTTTACACAACAGCGTTATCGTGATTTGTTTGATGAAGCAATCGGCAAGCTAAAAAATGTACATACATGTTTACTAACAACACAAGGCATACGTGGGGTGCCACTTTTCCGGATTCGCGAGGCTAAATATTTTTCAGCTCCAGCTCTGGATTCGCCAGTTCAATTTATTCAAATACGGATTATGGGTTTTAAACAAAATCAACGTTGTAAGAACGCGACAAGCGGGTTTGCTATAAATAGAGCAGGTACTACGACCTCTCTCTTGTGTGCAAGCCTCTCGCTCCAAACAAAGATATTGTCATTTCATTTCAGTTACTAGCTTGAAGTAGGCTCATTTCTGTTGTATATAATTTTCAAACGCCGGCGAGTGGTCATGAGAATTGAGATAACCGAGGTTAAGTGGCAATTTTGGTCGCCTTTAGTGCTCGAGATAACATGCTTTGGCGACATAACCGAGGAGAAAATGCTAAGACAAAGAGAGTATTTGGCGGTTCCACTTCAAAAGAGTTGACATAACAGAGTTGGCGTGTCTCGGGTATTTCAAATTTGAGGCATGCTAAGGTCTCAGTAAAGTGTAGTGACCATGAAAAGGACAAATGTCCCATGCTAACAGACCTGTTTACTCTTACGATTTTAGCGTACAAAGTACGATTTTGAGATGCATAAAATATATATATGGTATGTATATTTTTTTACTATTAAGATAATGTATTGAACGATTTTGTGATGATATTGTACGATTTTAAGAGTTTGAGGGTTTAACAGGTCTGCGTCAAGGTCTCAGTGAAGTAGTTATTTACATCCCCCCCCCCCCACATTTCCAAACCCTTATCATAATAATAGTAAACAAGGTTTGTTTACATTTTTTATTTATACTCAACTCATACTGTGATACCTACTTCTTAGTATTAGCCCTAGTATCAGCTTTATTCACGTTCCAGTAGAATAAAATTTGTAAATAGTGATAAAAAATAGAATGTATAGAATAGTTAGTTGTATTAATTATACAAAAATTGAAAAATCTGACATCTTTTGAGAGTTTACTATTGCAGCAACTACAGTAAATTAAATTTTAGAACACGATCAAATTGAATGATTATTCCTGAGGAGCTGTGTTAAATTCCATACTTTATAAATACTTTTATTCACTTGGAAAAAATGATTTACACTAATTTTACAAGTTAGAAGAGAAAGGTGATTTATAGGGGCCTAATTATAGTGGGCAATTTTTTACACTATTTTATAAAGCATATAATATTGTAGGCTTACATAATTAATCTATTCTACAATGTCTCTTTGGTTAATGGAATTGTTTCCAATGTGGGGCGTACAACCCACCTTATGCACACACCCCACATAATGCATACACATCACAAGGTGACACCCAACTTGGTGCAATTAGAAGATTATGGGAGACATATTAACTTAGAGATAGGCATGTATTTGCATTTCAAGGGGCGGCAGGTTGAAAAGAACCTTTCATTTTTTTGACACTTCATTAGGAGGACATCAAAGCTTTTAGATGATTAGGTGGGGTAAGTTCTTGTGCATAGTTACTTATCTTCCATCGAGTGCCTCCCTGGGTGGTGGATTGGGGAAACCCACAGGATATGATGGCTACTGAGGAAATAAAATGCCTGGGGTGGACCAAAATCAGAACCTTCTGCCTTGGAGGAAGTGGGGGGATCCAAAAATGCCAGTGAACATTACCCAAAAATAAAGGCGGCTGCCTAGAGAGCTTAAAGGAGCAGCCCCCAGATGGATGAGGGCTAACAACACAGCCACGTAAAAGTATGTTACAAAATCCAAACCACAAACAGGAATCAGGAATGTTACTAATGGAAATCAAGCTAAGTCTGGATATGGACATGTTTTTAGGACTAAGATTCTGAACTTAATAAGCCTTGTCAGAGCAGGGGCCTTAGCCAAACTAATAATTGCTGTATTACAAGATATTAGATGGAAAAATTCAGACATCCTCAGGACATTTGTCAAGTAAATAGAAAAACAAGAGGGAGAGATAAGCAAAAAATATTAAAAAGGGAGAGACATCTATCAGGTATGGGAAAACCTGAAAAAAGATGCGTCGTTTTGTTGCATCCTCATTTCAGGTTTTCCAATATTTTGTTTCGATCCTTTCTATTTAATAAAAAATAGTTTTAAAGGTTAGAAAATGTAAAAAATGTAGTCAGTGTTGTTGCTAAGGCTGCCCCCCCCCTCCTCCCCCCCCCGGCCCAGAGACCCATTCGATTAGACAAGTTTTTGGGAAGTACATGGGAGTGCTGTGAAAAGGTTTTAAAAGAAAATTTAAGCTATACCGTGTTTGTATGTTTTACAAAGGCATATATACATGGGCAATGACGACCAGCACAAACAGTAAACATTTTCTTCAAATCACTATAGTCTAAACTTAAACATTAACATGTTTTTAGGTTTTCTTTCTCAAACATAGCCTATACTATAAGAAGATACTATAAGAAGTGACAATATAAATGATTTAATTATCAATTTTTTTTACAAAATAAAATAACTTTTAATCAAGATATGAATTTGTTATTCATGCATACAGCAAAACTGGCAGCATTTATTAGGAATCATATCAGCATTATAGATAAGGAGCTGATCACAGAATAGGTACTATAAGGGCACAACAATTTGAAGGGATGCTAAAAGGCTCATATGGTGGAGCCATTGAACTACCCCAAGGAGAACCGGACCCTTTGGTCAGCCAACCAACTAAGAAACAAAAAGCGTGATCATTACCATGAAAAATAATAAAGCCACAGGAACCGACCTAATCACTGTGAAACTGATAAAACTAAGTGGAAACGAACAGCATACGCATAAGCAAATAGAGAGCTTCATATCAAGAATTTGGCAGGCAGAAGAAATGACAAATAATACTAAAAAAGGGGTACTGCGCTCAATTCTTAGAGAGGATCTAAAATGGAATGCTCATATTACAGAGGAATCTTCCTAATTAATGTAACCTACAAAATCATCACCAAATTAATAGCAAGAAAACTGGAAAGGTTTACTGAACATATTTTGGCGACTATCAATTTGAATTCAGTCAGAATAGACCCACCACAGATCATATCTTGACCACCAGATGTCTACAGAAGAACTGCTAAGAATAGAACATACCCATAAACCAACAATGTGTGGACTACACTACAGCTTAGACAGGAAATATCTGTATGATGGACTACACTACAGCTTAGACAGGAAATATCTGTATGCTGCACTATAGGAACTTGGGAGTTTCTAAACAAACTTACCTGGCTTACACATGAGGATGGCTGCCTCCAAAAAAAGAATCAAAGTACAGGAAGAGTACTTGAGGGATGTTCATATTAATCAGGGCCACTCAAACTGAGTCAAGGAGACTCACTAGCATGGATCCTATTTAACATCACTTTTGAAAACGTTATGAGAAACATACATGTGAGCACCAAAGGAACTATCACAAACAACTTCAAGAGAAACATACATGTGAGCACCAAAGGAACTATCACAAACAACTTCAAGAGAAACATACATGTGAGCACCAAAGGAACTATCACAAACAACTTCAAGAGAAACATACATGTGAGCACCAAAGGAACTATCACAAACAACTTCAAGAGAAACATACATGTGAGCACCAAAGGAACTATCACAAACAACTTCAAGAGAAACATACATGTGAGCACCAAAGGAACTATCACAAACAACTTCAAGAGAAACATACATGTGAGCACCAAAGGAACTATCACAAACAACTTCAAGAGAAACATACATGTGAGCACCAAAGGAACTATCACAAACATCTTCAAGAGAAACATACATGTGAGCACCGAATGAACTATCAACAACTTCCAGATAAACATAACAGAACCTCAACCATCAGGATACCAACCAACTTTATTTTGCTCAACCAGTGCATTACCTGGCATATGCAGACAACATAGCTCTACCGGGCAGAAGAAGCGTTGATATAGTTTAAGCATTCCATGAACTAGAAGAGTTACCTCTAGAGGTAAATGAAGCGAATACAAACTGTATGGTAATGTCATGTATCAGACAAACAGGTGACAAAATGAAAATAAGCAACCACACCTGAGAGAGTGAGTGAGAGCGAGTGTGTGAGAGAGAGAGAGAGTGAGAGAGACAGATGAAATAATGACAGAGAAGAAAGAAGGGATAAAAGCAGGCCATTGTTCTTATTTCGGCCTACATGAGCTACAACTAGGAAGCAGAAATCTTTCAAGGAAAACTAAGATGGCCTTATACACCACTTTTATTATTATTGTGGTAATGCACAACAGCCAGACAAAATCAGAGAACCTGTTCAATACCTGGAAAATCTTTAGAAAAACACAAGTCCAGTGTTAGATAATGATGGATGGGGATGTATTTCCCCCGGGGCTCTGGTGGACAAGTTTGTAGTGGCTTGCCGACTAAACAGGTACAGACACCGACCCCCTGGCACTAGACTGGGAACAAAACCATCATTATTGCGTGAGCCTGCTTTGGCAGACAAAGAGCGTGCATGGTATCTGCCGAAAATGGAAGCACTTAAAGGGCTACCAGCTGTGGAAAATCTGCAGTTGGAAATAAAGCGGCAGAAACAGGATAGGGAGCATGATTACATGTTGCCCTTTAAGGATACGAGGGAGGCATGAGGCGTGTAGGGGCAACTCATGCCAATGATTCTATTTACACAGCAATTAAGGTAGTTGTACCTAGACAACCGTTACGTCCCAGTTGCTTTGTAAATTAGTTGCGAGGTAGAAACCCACTGTGGAAATCTCTATTCAACAGCGTCTTACCTTCCTCAGGATGGGCAGGGGAAGATATTAGGATGTTAATACACCATCCCGACTCCTGATGCTGTGAGAGCAGCGTCACTGGCCTACCAGATGTCCTTGTGCTGGGGTGCCCTCCGCTGGTACTCGATAAAGTGGGTGCGGGCGGGGGCTGTCCTGGCAAAGGGAGATCTCCAACGTTCGGCTTCCCAGCCGATAACTCAGGCTTGGGGAGTGAGGGTGTGTGTGCTTAGGGGAGGGCATAAAGGCATGTACTAGCTCGACAGCCCGCTGACGCTATTTCCTAATGAACATTTTCAGTACTGGTGTCAGTTGTTCCACGACCCATCCATAGTTGCTGCAATTTAAAGGTGCAGGCTGCGTTGGACAGGAAACCTTCATAGGATATTAGATTTTAGAGCAGCAAAAGTGATTTACAGACAGAAGCCTAGGGGTTAATGGTTCATCCGTCGACCAAGACTGATATGGATTGAGGTGTAGAGGACTTATATCAGCTGAAAGGTGTAAAGTCATGGATTAGCTTATAAGGGAGGATGTTGTAGAGCAGGTCAGGCCCTATGATGGACTGTAGCGCCACTTATGATGATGTCTGAATGGAAGGATGTGGTGGAACAGGCCAGGGCCCTACTAGGCCTATACCGCCACTGCTGATGATCAGTATTAACAAATTGATAGATTTATTGATCTCTATTTCTCCCATTTAGCGGCATACTTATTATTATAATTATTTTTTTGAATTACTGGATTTTTTTAAGAATGATCAACACATAATTAAGTCTAGACATGGCTATAAATCAAATTTCACCATGTACTGTAGATACCCATTCAAAGGCCTAATAAAACAAAAAATATTTCAATGGTATAAGTTGCCTTTTGAGTCGGCCACAGGAGGTTTTCCCCAGGTACATTTATTCTATTATAGAAAACAATGAAGATTGTGTCTGTGTATGCGCATATGACTGATTCTGTTCAGTGTATTTACCGTATAGATATGCACTCAAAACACATCTATTTAATCTCTACTATCCTGACTGATTCCCACCTCTGACCGTAAAACGATGGTACTGAGTATCGTCCATGGCTTGAGATGTAAATAGTTTTATATATACATTTGTTTTGTTTCATTTAATTAATGTATGTCAACTAATTATTTCAGATTTTTATTATGTTTGTTAAATTATATGTACAGCGTGGTGGGCTGGGATACTAGGGGTGTGCCGGATTCCGGTCCGGAATCCGGTTCCGCCGGATTTTGCACTATCCGGTGAGATCCGGTTCCGCCGGATTTACATGTATCCGGAACAACCGGATTCCGGAATCCGGAATGAATTTGCCAGATTTTGTGACTCACCGGATCATAATCTGAAATAAAAGTAATTCTCTTTCCCGAATTCCACACGATCACGATACATTAATCGATTGTTTCGAGCGTTGAGCTTGTTTAATGTTTAATATTCCGTACATACCAGAGGCTAGAGTCAGCACCGCTAATAGTGGCCAATAGTGTAGGGACTTTGATTAGAAAATTTAAACTTTTTGTAAAAATAAACCAATGGCATTGTTGAAAAGATGTAATTTTTTAAAGAATTATAACACCAAAATCATATATTTAGCTGTTGTAGTTTTAAAGTTATGAATTTTTAAAGTACGACTTGGTTTGTCATTTTTTAACATGGACTGCATCTCCACATTCTGTGATCTCATTCCGCCAATCCCGTCATGCGCAATGACTATATAGTTTATATAAGGCAACGCATTCCCTGCCTTATCACTAAAATACTGTTTAGACTTAGTTTAAACTTTCAACTTTGGCACATGAATAATTAATTAAAGCTTTCCCTGACCAATGGTTTAATAGTTTTTGCACACGGCAAACTCTTATGAATGAAACTCTGAGGTAGTACTACGATACAGTTATGCAAGTGGCTGTGAATGGTTGCCAATGACAACGTGTTGCACACGGTAAATTCTGATCATTTATAATATGGATTCTACCGGGTTGTTAAAGCTCAAATTAAAACATTCCAGTTTAAATGTCTTTAAATGCATTCTGAAACACAAGTTATCAATTATTTTGATGTAAATAGTGATAATAAATTAATATTTCCTAAGTATCGTCAACTTCCGCCATTAAAAAGGGGGGCGTGGCCAACCCCATGGCGAAATTAGGTTGAGCGAGCTGCATAACCTGCTGCGAACGTGTAGAAACATGGCGTCTCTCGTAAGACACTTATCCAAATGGAACGGCTCGTAAGACACTTATCCAAATGGAACGGAACTCAAATATATATCGAAAGTACTAATTTAATAATAAATAGACACACACATCGGAAAATTAAAAACTCGGATTTTTGGCGCCGATTGCGAATTCCCATACACAAAAAGTAGTAGTCCACCTTGACTTACCGAAGTATCTACCAATAGTACCAAAATCCGGAATCCGGGAGAAACCGGAATCTGGATCCGGCGGATTTCGCATAAGAAAATCCGGATCCGGTTGGAAAAAACGGATCCGGCACACCCCTATGGGATACCACGCTATATAAAACCATGTATAATAATAATATGTAGAAAAGTGAGGTGAGTCTCTGTTATACATAATACTATATGTTTAATGGTTTTAAAGTCTTTTTAATAAGCAATTATTTTTAATGTTTTGGATGAAAACATTTTGTTATGTAGTACATTTTTCCCCGTGCTTGAACTTTGTTTCCCCCCACATTAGATTCCTAGCAGACGGTAGCGTTTGTTGTGGGCGTGGCTTAGTCTTTGATGTATTGTGTTTACTACAGAGCACCAATTAAACATGTTTAGTATGTCTCCTAGTATCTTGTCAAACATTCATGATTTTTTCTAGAGACGTAAACAAATGCTGAGTAGCTTCTGGAAGGCAGTGCTTACGCTGCATATATAAAGGGATTGACAGACACGGAAAGAGATTCGGACGGAGATTCAGATAGATATTATTAACTTGACGAGACAATTGTATTATTCTTTGTGTGCTCATATGTGTTTATTCGCATTGATCATTCATCATTATTAATTGGCACATTGTACTAATTGTGTACCGGTACAAGATTTTCCCATACTCTGTAAGTTGATGATTTGTGATTATATTTCTTTTGTTTTGTAATTGTATTATTACCAAATTAAATCTTATTAATTGTAATTGGCAACTGCTTTTGCGTGTTGTATCTTTATTATTGTATTTCTCTATGATATCGTCCTTTTGTTGTACACTGTGAACGAGCCTTAACTTAAAATTTATTTAAAATTTAAAATTAATTTCTCACATTAGAAGCCAGAGCGTAACACCTTTAAAATAATTTCCCAGCCAAAACTAAAAGAGTCGGCTAGTAAGCAGGTTACACACTTTTCAGGGTTTCCCTGGCCAAAACTAAGATGGTGGTTAGCTTATGATCCACTGGGAATAAATTTCCAAGATCCCATAGTGGTAAGTTACCTCAAGATTAATACCCAGTGTGATAAATCAAGCGTCAAGTTAAAATGTAAAAAAAAAAAAAAAATAGTTGCACAGGTAATGAAAAATAAATAGGATAAAAATGTATTTACCTGAAGTAAAATGTTGACCAGTCATTTTCCTGACATGTCCTGCACATTCATCATAAGAGCAGCTGTGAATTCTGGCAATTATGGGAGTATTTGAAGTGATCTGTGTGCAAAAAACAACTTCAACCTGGAAATAAAATAACACATGAATTAGTAGAAAGACAGAAACTTTACTCTATTAGGGTGCAAGTTTTACTGAAAGTTACCATCATAAAAAGTCTTCTTTTTTGTCACAGATCAATAGTACCGGTAATATAATTCTAACCTGCAAGATGTAACTCTTCATTATTACTACTATGATTTTAACCCAAAAAATGTATGCTGTGGACAAGGTTGTGGAGCTGAATTTTTAACAGGGCTCTACCACAGACATATTTGGGGTTGTTTCGGCTCCGCTCAAGCTACAGATGAATCTAAATATAAGAAGCAATCAATCTAAACAGCTCTTTTGCATTTTTTAAATTATTTCTTTTACAGCAAAAATGCACTCAATATGTCAGAAGAATATTTAGATTTGTTTAGGGATTTTTATCTAATTTTAACTAAATTAGGAATGTTCAAGACTATACCCCAACCTAATCAGTGAAACTAACCATTCCGATGCTGTCTTTTGATATTTCTTACTTGCACTAGCGGGATTTAGCTTTAGATAAAGTGCATTCAAAGGGTTAAGATACTAATATTTATTATTGGAAGGGGGGTTAGGATGATGCTAGGTGTTAAAAAAAATATGTAAAGACGTGTTTATTATGGCATGTAATTGACTAGGACAGAGGCTCCCATACTGTGTTCTGCTGCAACCTGAAGTGTTTAAAAATTAATGGACTTAATGCAAGCCAGTTATAATCTTTATAATTATTATGTTTGAATGTTTCACTAGTTCTCCAACCTACTTGGTACTTTGTGCACTTATTAAAGTAGCAGATGGTTTTGTGCAGCGTTTGTGCCGTGTTAATTTTAGGACAAGACATATCTATTAAATATTGTGTTGAAAGCGTCAAATGAAGTTATTGAGGTAGGTATTTCTTCTTGTTTAAGGTTTCAAAGATGGATTAGATTGTTTAAAAAGTGCTATTTTACAGTGCACACAGAATGTGGCATAGAGCAAATTGGGAAGACGTGGGTGCAGCAACCGTGCTGTGACTCTAAAAAGCTTGGGAAACTCTGGACTAGGATACTGGAAATTCATGTACTAGCAGCATTGCTGGTAGGAGAGCTGGTCACCTGAGAGCTTTTTTTGTTAAAAATTGAATACAGGCAAAAATGAAATGCGTTTTATTTGATTTTATAAAAAACTTTTATCAATACATCTGATTTTTACCTTCCCTTATTTAACACAACAGGACTTGGTCAAGCTTTGAAACAATAAGGATTTATCAAATATGATTTTTTCTCCTATTTAAAAAATCAATATGTGGTCAAGATTCTAAACTAACATTAAAATTTATATGAAGATTTAAATCAGTGTTTCCAAACCTTTTTTGTGCCATGCCCCACCTAAACCTTTCTAAAATTCGTATGCTCCCCATTATCATATACATAATTTTTAATATTCAAAAATAGGGTTGTTCACTGAAGAAACTAAAATAATTTTTACTACTCTTTTAATGAATGCTTATTTTAAATTGAGACTTTTGCACTTTTAACGATTCGCCTTTTAATATACAAGTTAAATCATAGTAGACCGTTGGTTTTCAAAATCTAGATAGCTCAATCAAATTACCCTTTGGGAAACGGGGATGTAAAGTAAAACATGAAATGCTTTTTAACATTATAAGTACCGGTATGTAAAGCACCTTGACAGAGTTTGTGTTTTATTTACATTCCTGAAGGCTACAGTAACGAAAGACCAACATTGGATTTTTCATAGAGATTTATTCTTAAGGTATTATAGTTGGAGGAATCTAAATGGCAATAGTAAATTCGTGAAACATGCAGCTCATTCCCTTTGACTGGGAAACTTTCATCCGAAGGCATATATTAAACTAAGTTTACAAAGACTAAGCAGGTTAATTGGATCCCTTGAGACTAGACAGGTAAATTGCATCCTTTGAGACTAGGCAGGTAAATTACATCCTTTGAGACAAGGCATGTAAATTACATCCTATGAAACTAGACAGGTAAATTACATCCTTAACAATTAAGCAGGTAAATTACATCCTTTGAGACTAGACAGGTTAATTACATCCTTTGAACAGATTTTATAACATTAATGATAAAACAATGGACAAATGATCTTCTGAAGTTGTCAACAACAACAGAAATTCATGAAATTATTCCTGGCCTAGTGTTATTATTATTACCGGTAGTAAAATATTAGACATAGACAGGGGTGGACTGGGCCACTGGGACAAATCCCTGTGGAATGCAAGAGACGGTGATATTAGGGCTGGCGGAGCCACTTCTACTTAATACAATTAGCCTTGCAAATTAAATATATAAAGTTTAATCTCTGCAAAGTGGACTTTCATAAGCCCAGCTGTTCTTTCTCCAATGTTAAAGATTATAGGCCTAAGTAACAATTTTGATTCTTTTGAAGTAAATCTTTTTCTCGATTTTCTCAAAGTTCAAACCTTGAAATAAGGACTTAGCTTTAGCCCCATTTGTTTGAAAAATACACTTCAGATTATTCCAAGTCCAAATCAGCACAGCATTTTCATCATGGATTTACTTAAACCTTTGATGGGAGGCCACCCATAAATGACATGACATATCTAGGGGGAGGAGGTTCATTATTGTGCTGATCCATTTTTTTCAATTTGGGTTGGTTCCAAAAGCATGTTTTTTTCCTAAACTTTACTCCAGTAAGTTGGGTAAGTTAAGTAGGACTAATTAAAACAGACCCATAAAACTTTTTTTAAAAGATGTATTATTTTAATCGACCAGTGGAACTATTACAAACTACAACCATCAGGAACTTTATATAGCCTGCCATTGCAGTACCTGACATACGCAAACGATATAGTGCTACTGGGCAGAAACAGAATTGATATAATTAAAACATTCGGGGAACTTGAAAATGCTTCTGTCAAAACTGGTCTTAATGTAATTAATGTAAATAAAGCGAAGACAAACTATATGATAATGTCGCAAAATATCCATGACATCAATATAAACAACCACACCTTTGAGAGAGTGGCTACTTTCAAATATCTAGGGGCGACTATAAAAGAGCGTAATGAAATAATGTCAGAGATGAAAGAAAGGATAAAAGCAGACAACCGTTCCTATTTCAGCCTTAAAAAGCTACTGGGAATCAAAAACCTCTCATGGGGAAGAAAGAAGACAATATATACCACTATCATAAGACCAGTAGTAACTTACACTAGTGAGACTTGGTCCCTTACATGGAAAGTAGAGAACCTGCTTAATACATGGGAGAGCAAAATCCCCAGAAAATATATGGCCCAGTGATAGACAATGATTGTGGAGAATTCTTACAAACCAAGAGCTATATTAATTGTACAAAGCCTCACCCATAGTTGCAACAATAAAAAAAAAAGGCAGCCTGGGCTGGACAGGTCATAATGAAAGGATGCTGTATTGTAGAGCAGGAAAGTGATATACAGGCAGCAACCTAGAGGCAAATGGCTCACCAGTCAACCAAGACTGAGATGGATTGATGATGTAGAGAAGGATTTATACCAGTTTGAGGCAGAAAGCCATGGATCGATCCACATGGAAGGATGTGGTGGAGCAGGCCAGGGCCCTACATGGGCTGTATTGCCCCTGATGATGATTGTTTTAATCGGAATAATTTCTTTTCCTTCAATTCACTGTATTGTCATCTGTGTAATTTACCCATTGACCGTCCATTATTTTAAAAAATTGTATTGTTCCGATTGAAGTGAGATTTCAACTGTAATTCTTTTATTGATAAGATAAAATGCTTGTATTGATCCAAATAAATAGAAATGTTTTTCATGTCATTGTTCATATCCATTTCAGCACATATAAACCGGTAACAGACAAAATTTTAAGAATTTAATTAAGTATGAAAAGAAAACAGAGTTTAAGTTCACAGTTTATATCATCACCATGAAAATGATTACGGAACAAACTCATGCAAATATGAAGGGTAAAGATTGTGTCTGGTGCCCAACTTTTTTTTCAGTTTGCTCATCCACGTCGACACCAACATCATTGGGATCTACAGAATTGTGTTGATGGACCACAATCGAGTATTTGTAGATTCAGTGTCTGATCTGTTTAATGTATGCATCTATCCATCTGATACAATACGTGAGCCTGGAATAATATCTCTCTCTATGCACTCCTGTAACGTGATTGCATGTCAGTCTGGCACTTCAAAAAGAAAACAGAGCCCACTCTTTATTTTTATGCCAAGGTAGGTACTTGGGTATATCTGCTAGTGTCAAACCTTGCAGAGTTACGTGCCCCTTGTTCAACTTTTTGTTCACATTAAAATTTAAAAATTGCATATGCGTTGGGAAAAAATGTGGTTTGTGGTCATTTCTTTTTTAAATGGGTTGTGTGATAAATCATTTTAAATAAAATTGGATGCCAAACAATACTGAGGTCTTCCGATTTTTAATCAAGAATTTGTTTGTAAAAATATATCAAGTTGAATTAAGCTAAATCTACTATTTCATTTTTCATACACACGCCACCAGATACGATTATTAAGATAACCTCTGCTTAAAGATCCAATTATCTACCTACAAGAATGGGCAAATAAAACTTCCTCCTAACCACCCCCCAAAAATTATATTTAATTTTTAAAACAGTCACCAAATGGGTTTTTCCTCCCTGGATACCATTTTCAAGATGACAGAAATTTTCTTCTGTCCACCTCAGCCCCAGCAAATCTTTTTAAAATCTTAAGTAATCTGATTAATAAACAATGTTGAAAGCACTATTTTAAGTTATTATATTTGAAGTAAATATTATTAACTAAGGAGTCATAAAAAGAGATATTTGAATGTTTTTCTTGATTTAGATCGTGAAAATTCCACTTCTATTTGCTAAGCTTATTTAGGAGTTTGGTCTAAGCGCCTGACACATGAGTAGCATGTGAAGAAAATATGAAGAAAATGTGTTTTATCTTCACAATAGATTTGAAATTAAGATTTGTTTACTATTCAAATGAATTGGTATTTTGAAGGTACTGCACACAAAAAAATGCTTTGTTTTATTTCATTTAAAGGCCTATCAAATGACTTAATAATAATGTTAATCATATTTGCAAATAGTAGGCAATAGTTGTTGAAACAGGATAAGTCTTTTTTAATTGTAGGGTTTCTATAAAAAATAATGCTACACTAATAAAAAATTATATAGAATTAAAATTAATTTATGCAAAAAGTCTCTACTATAATCTGAATATATTATTTTTTTAAAATCAGATTTTGATCTCAGAGACACAAAATAAAGTTAATTTTTTAGCCGCAAGAGTTCACCCTTCAACATGCTACTTATTATTGTTCCCCTTTTCAATACGAACAATTTGATTTAGCCTACATGACACTATATTTTGGAGAATATTGTTCATATTCAAATATGGCATATGGAAATTTTTCGGCCATTTTAAATATTAATGAGCTCATCTTGACTATCGCAATTTTATTATATGACGTCTGTTTTGATAGTGTTATGTCGATCACTGAAATGTATGCTTTTTTTTATTTTTATGGTTATTTTCATTAATTCCAGCTCTGTAAAATCTATCTCAATCAAATCTCTGCCCAGTTTTTATTTTAATTTATGTGACTATTATATTTTCGTTTATGTCTCTATTAATTAGAGTTATCCCACCCAAAATTCAGGAAAAAAATCATAACTTTCTTAAGAATTGACCTACAACCATAAATTTGATTCCGGTTATTGATTAATTGCATTGTTCAGGCCCTATCTAACCAACTAGTTCTGAAAGCAATAACTTCATTTTGAAAATTTTACCCAAGTACCTAGCCAAGGTAATCCAGACACCATCTCTTCACAGTACTATTATCAGACATCAATGAAAGAATAACTGTTCAAATGGCACCTCAAACTAGAACACCTTTTTTTATAACCGATGTTGAAGTGGAAGATTATCCATTTTAAATTAAAATATTTTTGAGAATGGTGGCTTAACTTCATGACATATCTGCATTTCTAATAGGTACTTTGGTAAGTAGGCACTTTCATGAAAATTTGAAAACGTTTTTTAAAATTTAAAAATATTACAACTGTATATAGCCAGGAGAATATATTACAGAAACACTGAGATCAACTTTCTAGCTCAAGAGGTTCAAAGTTATGAATTTTTTAGTAGGGACCTCAAAACCACTTTTTCATTATGGAGTTTCCATCCACATTTTGTGACCATCATTTTTGCCTTTTTTAAAAGGACTATAACTTTATTATATAATGAGACAACAAAATATTTAAAGGGAACATAGTTAACATAGTTTAATAAGAGTACTTCTAAATAAATTCACAAACTATTAATCAGTTTTTGATAAAATTCCCCAAAATTTAAAAAAAAAATATCTTTATTTTTCTTTATTTATTATTTTTCTATTCAAAGTATAAGTATATAAATTATGATGACTCATCACTCATGACTTATTTGTAATTGATATATATAAATTTTGTTTAAAAACTTTTTTTTAAATGTCCTCAAAATAATAATTATAATAATATTCTCTGGATATTAATTTCAAATTTTCAATTTAACATTTATAAGTATAAACAAATGAATATGGGATTAAAATGGACGATTACACTTTTTATTTTACCATTTTCGATATATGTATTTTAGTCCCATTTTTAGAATTAACTTTGGTGGTTAATAGAAATTAAATAAAGATCTAGTCATTTGCTTGAGGTAAGAGCAAGTTTTAATCATTGTTTATATATATTACTAAAGAAGTAATTCTTGAATTATTGTGCTGGACAGTGTGTTTTTTCTTTGAGAATACTGAGGATTATTTAATAATTCTCTTGTGATTAAATATAGGATATTTCAAAACCAAAGTTAAGTGAATATTTTAATTTTTTTTTACTTAGTTTATGCCTTAAGAATAATAATATTCATTTAAATATAATTACATAGCCTAAAACTTAATTAAATAAAATTTATTATCATAGTTATAATAGGCCCTACAAATAATAAGTTGGGTTGAGTCTAGGACTATACTGGTCTATACTATGTCTATTCTAGGCCTATAGTTATAGGCATTATATATTAATATATATATTATATATGTATGTCTGAATATATATATAAATTAACTAATATAAATATAATAGTATTAGTTGTAATAAAATCTATTTATCCCACTCCCTAAATCATTTAAAATAGTATAATTACTATTATAATACTTTTACTAAGCCTATCTAAGTCTAAGACTGAGTGAAAGGCAAAGACAGTGCTTATCAATCCCATGTCAACCATGTCCTTGGCAACCAACCTAGGGTGACCAAATCATGAACTAGAAAAAACGAGACACAACCAAAGAGGTTTTTTTAGAACAGTCCATTTCGAAATTGCAGAGAACCTGGAAGGATTGCAGAAAGGGACTCCACTCTCATGTTTTTTTCGTCCGTCCATTGAATGTTCATGAACAAAATATTCTTTCAGTATTACCATTATGGGCAGGGATCGCAAACACATATTGGCAAATCTTCAAAAATTCAGAGTGCTATAATGGCCTAATATGGGGTTTGAAAAAACAAAACCACTTTTCATGACATTGAGGTGGTTTTTTTATCTTCATCAGTCCACTCTTTAGTATTTTTGTTTGCCTCGGCAGAGTGGTGGAGGGGGAACAGTGCAGCCATCACCCAAGCCCACATCACTACTGGCACTGGCTACACAGCTAGCCGAAATATTACTTGACGTTATATTATAAATTAGAAAGTTTAAGGGATTTTAAGATGTGTTTGGTTAGAGAAACGGGACATTTAGGTGTCCTGAGAGACTTTTTCGGGATACCGGGTATGATTGTGAAAAATCAGGACAATCCCATTTTACAGGACGTTTGGTCACCCTAAGCCAACCCCAAAATTAAAACTACTGCTATTTCATTAGCCAATAATAATTATTTATGTCATAAACATTTTTTACTTATATAAAATGATTGATTATTAGTTATATTTCCCATTTATATATAATATTCTGGATAACCAGCCAACCAATTTAATGAATTAAATACCCCGCGGCAGCTATCAATAATTGGTAATATGCAGTCAGCAGTCACACACAGTGCCCATGATGACAAATTACATAGCCAAAAAAAGTGACTTCTTAGACTTTCGTTTTTGAAGCCTGCCTATCTATGGTCTACACTCTGTAAATATGGAGAGAGGTACTGGAGAGATAGTACCACGGCCACCACCTTGGTTGCGGCGACCGGCGAATTTATATCCTAAATGTCATGTATCCCTAAACTTAAACCTAAGCTGAACCCTAAATCTATCCCTCAACCTTACCTGAACCTTATATTATCCCTAACCTGGGTTTTGACCGTATCGGAATCAGGGTTTTGACCCTAGAACTATGGAAAAGACACGCAAATGACGTCAGGGTACTATCTCTCCAAATTACTTAACAAAAAAGGTCCCTTTAGACGTAGACCATTATTCGGATGTCATTTGTGGTAGTTTATTTTAGTTAAACTGATTAAGTTTATAAGGTAAATATTTTTCGTTAAAATATGTAGTTTTTTTTTAATAAACCCAACCTCTCACTTCTGATACCGGGTCCGAATAACCGCAGCCAAAGTCCAAAGTAAAACCAATCTTCTTTACTTTTACAATTTTGTTTGAAATATCCAGATAAATGATTTATTACCCTTCAGTTCTTTATCATACTTGATTGTAGCTTCACTTGACCAAAATTAATAAGCTCATGTTAAACGGTGATACTCTTCATTTTATTCAGATTATGACTTGGTTATGGATGCAATATGAAACGTCCCCTTTGAAAAGGTCATTACTCATTGACATTGGCAATCAGGGCTGCCACTCACTTTTTTCAAATTTCCCAAGATTTGGTGAACAAATTTCCCAAGATTTCCCAAGATCATAGAAATATATTAGAGTTTTTTTTTTTAAAGGGGGGTTTTCTATGTAATTAATGTAATAATAGATTGAATCAATGCCCCTGAAAAACATGGTATATTAATGGACTGAAATTTATTGAAAAAGACATTTAAAACATGTTTATCACATTAAAAAAAAAAATTTGTTTTTAAAAAAATAATTTATAATCCAAAATATCAATACCCACTGGAGTTAGGCTACTAAATATTACCTCCGAATTCTCTGATAAAAATATAATCTACAATACATGTGTAATAGAAGTCACTTGGAAAAAAAAAGCATACAAGGCTAATCAACACAGAATTCCTTTTACAAAGGCAAAAGTTTCTTCATCAAAAAATGATTTTTTATTATTGTAAATCTGTTGATTACAAGTGGGGTTTGCAAAGCAATTAAGCAAAATTTATTAATAATAATTGTAGTTAAAATGGATTGATATTACGATGAAAACAATAAGTGTTTTATTTTTTCTTGTAAAATTTACATTATAACGATTTTTTCACCAAAAAAAAAAAAATTTTAAAGGAATTGTTCATTTATAATCCTACAACGTAGGCCTATACTGCCTATACTATTAATATCTTAGTTACCCGTGTTTCAATCCACAAATATTTTTTCTAATTGATGAAAATTAGGCTGGATTTTTTACAGATGCATTATATTTTGAACACATTGTAGAAGTAATTGAAATAATAAAATTCTACTATGGCATGGATTCTTGATTGAACACTATCGTTCACTCTTTGGCTTGTACTGTTTTTCGTATGGTTGCTAATGTCTAAGAGCATAATGATAAAGTTTCCGAGCCTACCCCCCCCCCATTTAATAAACATTCAAAACCTGGATGTAATTTGTAAATCTTCATTTTTTTTTTTTAAAGAGAAAATTGAATTTTTTTTAAAAATTATTAACTTTTTAATAATTCACAATATTAACTTTAAAATCAGAAGAGTTTTTATTTATTTTATGAGTGGATTTAAAAATTAAAACCAGAAAAGAAAATGAAAACAATTAATTTTTTGCCTTGTTACTTTAAAAATTATTTTGCTTTATTTTTACTTTATTTTTTATCAGATATTGTTGCGTTTTTTTCGAAAAATATAACAAAATTTTCCCCTCAGTTAAGATTTCCCAAGGTTTTGCATGATTTTCAAAATTATTCCCCAGATCCCAAGGGGGGTCGTGAATTCCCAAGACCTTGGGAAATTTCCCAAGGTGTGGTAGCCCTGTTGGCAATGTGGATTAAACCGGATACGGATTTTCGTCATTCGTTTTGTATTTAGTCCAATCGTATGATAATTTTGTTTAAATCCCTTGATACAATTTACCCTTATCCAACAATAACTAATAATTTACGGTGAAAGGGAAATAACATATACAGTAATTTATTTACCAACTAAGAATGCTATTTTTTTTTTTTAAACCCGGAGCAAACTGCTCCAAAACGGAACACAAAAATTGCTTTTATGAGTGAAGAAATAAAAAATTTGACACATATTATTTTGGACACTGAAAATACCTTTCTTTTTAAAAAAATACTTTTGTTGACGTTTACGTTCGAAGGGAAATAACTGAAATAATTTTTATGACAAATGGGAAGACAAATCATAATTTAAAAATTAAATTGCAGTGCATGATAACGATGCCTTACTTCAAGAAATAGAAATACCACTCGATAGAATTAATAATGTAATAACCATATCGGATGGCTTAAAACTAAATCCATTATATAAATGTAAAATGTTACTAAATTATTAAAAGGGGCACTAATGCTGTCACCTTGATAGACAAGAAAGATTGCTTGATATTCTCTCTTTGACAACTAAAGTTAAACTTTAACAATAAGGGTGGACTGAAATAGCGGTTTTAAAATTTTTACAATAATTAAAAATTACACACATTGGAAGCGCTTAACTTACGTAGTATCTGCGTTCTTTTGTTGTTAGCTTTAAAAAATATTTATCGTGAAAAAATGTTTTAAAAAGTAAATGAAGACCTAGCTTTAATTCTTACACTATACAGACATCTTACTTACTTCTACTGGGTTTTTTTTTTAAATAGCCAAATTTTAGTACCCGTAAATTTAAAGTGAAATTTTGTAATTATAATTCAATATTGCTATATATTTTGTAAAACGCTTTGTTGTTAAACAAAAGCTATGGCTTTTCTATACTGTGTACCAAATTTAGCTCTGTTAAAGTTAATAAAGACGATTTTATAAAAGCTTCTCACTAACATAAAGAAAGTGGTAATGTGAAGGAAATAATGAGGTATCTAAGAACGTAAACATTGTAGAGATATGTGCACAGCAAATTTAAATGATATGTCATTTTGAAAATTTAATAACTTTCACTTTATGACATAATGCATGCCCAAATAAATTACAATTACAATTGTATAAAAATAACCAAGAAAAGATTGTGAGTATTAATGATTTCATTTCCTATTTCTATCAAGTAATGTAGTTTAACATGTGGACCAACATCATTTCCTTCAGCTACTTCCCTATGGGGTGCATGGGAGGTACTAGTGGGGGAGGGTTTGAGTGGAGATTTCGGACTTTCTTTCAATAAAATGAAAGAAACGAAGTCCCACTAGCTTAAGAAGATGCCTTGAGGTAAGGAAGAAATCAACTCAATGGGAGACAATTCATCCAAAACTAAAGTGAGATAATTCAAACACACACAAAATCATGTAATTAGAATGATGAGAATAAGAAGCATATAATCTTAAAATTCAGTTTATTTCTCTGGAGACATTTATATTAAATAGAAATACATTCCTTTATTTCTGTCATACTATTACATCAAACAAAGACAATGACATCAGCAAACACCACCAAAGAACTAACAATGCTTCAAAAATAAACTCCTAAGACCAAAGCAAGTAGGTAAATGAAAATAATAAGCGAGGTTAGAGCAACATCTGTCCTGGTGCCTTGAACACATCATATCACCTACACAACAAACATGGATTCACTTGTTTTTCTGTAGATTTGTCACAATATATTTTCATAATTTACACACTTTATACCTACTGACCACCATCAATATACAAAGTTTACACACTTCATTCTTACTGACAATCATCAATGTATAAAATTTATACACTTCATTCTTACTGACCACCATCAATATACAAAATTTATTCATCTAAAATAGGGTGACCAAAATATGAACTGCAAAAAAATGGGACACACCCAAGGAGGGTTTGGGGGATACCCTCCAGCTGAAGAGGGGTCCGGGGGCCCCCGCCGGAAACAGTTTATTGAAAAATGCTCATTTGAACTATTTTGAGACCTCGAAATCTTTTTAAATTTTACTTCACTTTTGTAATTTAATTTAATCTCTGAGGCATATCATAAACGAAAACAATAATTTTGCAGTTAATACTTATTTATGCATGCATATAAGATCTAGCACAGGGACACTGTCGTTTACGCAACGTCGGCAGAGTGGTAGAGGGGGAACTGTGCAGCCATCACGCGAGCCCACATCACTATTGACACTGGCTAGCCAAAATATTACTTGAACTCATATTATAAATTAGGAAGTTTTAGAGATTTTAAAATGAGTTTGGTTTTAGAAACGGGACATTTAAGCGTTCCGAGAGACTTTTTCGGGACACCGGGTACGATTGTTAAAAAACGGGACAATCCCGTTTTTACGGGACGTTTGGTCACCCTAGTCTAAATCAAACTGGTAACGATCAATATAGAACAGTTACGAAATACTTATCAATTTGCCAACATCAATCAATATACATAAAATAGGGCAGGGATTTCAAATTCACCGCCCACGCGATATTTGCGACCCGCAACATGACAGCAAAGTTTAGTGTTGATGTGGCCCGCGCGGTTTTCCCCATTCTCATATCTATAATGTGACCCTCCGAGACGGTTTCAGTCGAATTTCACCGACTAGTCTAATTCTGATTTTTATTATGTTTGTATATATTTGCATGTTGATTGTAATGGTGAGAACCGTTTTAAAATCGGACTAACAGTTTTTATTTTATGGCATTTTTTGAGACAAAGATGGCAAGAGTGTGTTTTTGAGAGAAGTCAGTTAGTGGGTATTGCACAAGCATAATTGTGTAAATCGTAGCAATCTGACACAGTATCAAAGAATCCATATTAAAATTCCCGTTAGTGTTTACAAGTGAGGAAAATTCCGAGCCTGTCAGCTTGGTCCCTTTCCAAATAGGGCTAGTCAAAAAGGCCTTTTCTACGATGAAAAATCTAAATTCATTCTCCCTACAATAGCGACTTCCTTTGCATGAATAATTCATAAATTTTGCCTGCTCCTGCCGACTGTTTGAAAACGTTTAAGCATTTAAAGCCTTCACGGAGAAGGATGGGGTGGTTGTTCCTGTACGAAGTGATCCCAAACGGCTCATGGACTTGGCTTTTCTTGTTGACATTACACCGGAGCTGAATGTACTCAACAAGATGTTACAAGACCAGCGACAGCTTGTCAGTGTTGCCTATGACAATGTCAGGGCATTCTGCACAAAACTTGTGTTATGATCCTCAGAGAAACCCCTGCCATTTTCCAAAATACAAAGCACTCATGGATATGGGCACACCATTCAGTAGTATGTATACTGACGCCATGGCAAAGCTACAGGGAGAACTTGATCACATGTTTGCAGACTTCAAAACACACAGAGTCCCTTTTAAAATTATTGCTGACCCTTTCTCCTTCAATGTGGAAGATCCCACTTTTTATATTATTTTGCGATTCAAATGGAGCTGATTGATTTTCAGTGCAATTCTGAACTCAAGGCAAAGTTCAGGTAGTTGAATAGAAAAACAGACAAGCATGGACAATTTATGACAGCAATTTATTCCACCTTCCCCGAGATTTCCAGGTTGTGCAAGCAGATCATGTGCCTTTTTGGGAGTACCTATCTGTGTGAAAAGCTCTTTTCCACTATAAACTTTAACAAGTCAAAGTTCAGGGTAAACTTACCAATGAGCATCTTCTAGCTATACATAGGTTCTCACTTGCTTCCTCACACAAGCCAAAGGTTGCTCAGCTGTGTAAGAAGAAGCGCTGCCAGGTCTATGGGAATAAGGAGTAGGAAGAAGAGAGTGAAGCCTGGTTCTTGAGAACCCTTAAAGTTTTTATTTTTTATTACTAAAGGTTGAGCAGGTTGTAACAGTTGTACTTAAGTGAATTTATAATAGCATTTTTTTAAAATACTTGATGTGGCCCAGTCTCACCCAGACCCTACCTCCTGCGGCCCCCGGATGATTTGAGTTTGAGACCCCTGCAATAGGGTAACAATATATTTTTTGTTCACATTGAAAAGCGGAACATTGTCAAATTTAAAACAAGAAAATTTCAAATAGTTTTGGTGCCACGGGTGTCAGAAAATAAACAAATATTACTACTTGTGGTTTATATGCTCATACGGAGAACTCATCTATCCATGGTGAGGTGTTCTTTTGAAAAACAATGTACTGTCTTTAGAAGAAAAAAAAATGTTGGCACAAAATTGAAAAAATGATACATTTTAAAGTTGTATTAATCATTGATGCCTGCATATGAGAGTATCAGGTGATCTCAATCTTTTCTTAAAAATTGATCATTTTTTATTTTGTTGTCTTTAATTGTTGGGTTACAATTCACAATTAACCAGGTCCGAGCGGTTACAAATCACGACTAACCAGGCCAAATGTCCTAAAACCGGTACCGTCCTGGGAAAAGAAGTACAAATGGCCCCCTTAATATTCAAAATGTACAAATAACAATAACATAATGGCCACAGTCTCATAACATTCCATGTGATTAATGGTATAGCACACATACAATCGAAAATGTTATTTAACCTACAGATATCTGTTGTAGCAACTTAATCTTCTGCATACAATTAGACTATCAGTTACAAATGCATAACATACGACTTATTTAGCAAATTTTTCAAACGGATACTGACATGAATCAATCAAATAAATTCATTGAAATGTCTTGAAGGACCTTTCCCTAAGTAGATACATTATTTTATATAAGATACATCCATTGATTAATAAACCAAATTAGCCAATTAAAATATTACATTTAAATGTTTCAAAAGTTTCCCAGCATTTTGTAATAAATACCACAATAATTAGAAGATTTATTTAAAGTAAAACTTACACCAACACAGTGGAATCTAGGCCTCTTATAAGGAAATAACATTTTAAACTCATACCAGTAGAGGAATCTAGGCCTTTTATAATGCCATAGTTAACAGAGCTAATGTTATACGAATATAAAGCAATTGATTTTTCTTGGTGATAGCCAACTGTCAATGGTATAAATATGATAGAGGGATTCGATGTTGGTGGTAAAATAAGAGAAATAGTTGTTCGTGCATAAAACTGGCTGATGTAAATCACTCAAGTGTGAAACACTATACTTTTCTTTCTGTATAAGAATTGTGAGTTTAGTCATTAAAAGCATTTGAATAAAAATAATGAAAGGGCGAGATTGTAAACTTTTTTAGTGAGAGAGAGAAATATATGCACAGTATTTGTGAGGTATCAAAATTTAAATTAAGCATGTACAGCTACTACAATGTCATCATTGCAAGGAACATACATAGCAAACATGCAACAATTGATATTATATTTATTAATGCTATAATTTGGTCTCATCGAAATCTTGACTCAAAGATTTATCAATTCACCCCGACATCTTCCAATGATCATTTCAACTATCTCTCCACCAAGTCACCCAGACATCTTCCAATGATCATTTCATCTATCTCTCCACCAAGTCACCCAGACATTTTCCAATTATCATCTTAACTATCTCTCCACCAAGTCACCCAGACATCTTCCAATGATCATCTTAACTATCTCTCCACCAATTAACCCAGAAATCTTTAAATTATTATCTTGTCCCTCTTCACCAATTCACCCAGACATCTTCCAATGATCATCTTAACTATCTCTCCACCAAATCATCCAGACATCTTCCAATGATCATCTTAACTATCTCTCAACCAAGTCACCCAGACATCTTCCAATGATCATCTTAACTATCTCTCCACCAAGTCACCCAGACATCTTCCAATGATCATCTTAACTATCTCTCCACCAAGTCACCCAGACATCTTCCAATGATCCTCTTAACTATCTTTCCACCAAGTCACCCAGACATCTTCCAATGATCATCTTAACTATCTCTCCACCAAGTCACTCAGACATCCTCCAATGATAATCTTGTCTCTCTGGTTTTGGACTTCTGCTAATTAAATTCTATTTATATTATTTGCAATTTTAAAGCTAGAAAATGCTTATTTTACCGCAAAATATTAAGCATAATTAATACATAAAAATAGTTATACTATAAACTCCAAAAATCCAGCAAAACAGCAAAATATCCACAGAACGTAACTCAGGAGAAAACCACACAATGCAATGAGGAAATGCAAAGTATCGAGGTATTACTTCATAGAATTATTCTAAGTAGTATAGTATTATCCTATGCTTAGAACATCAATTCAATATTTTTTTAAGTTTAAAAAAAAAAGTTAGTCACATTGTTATTCAAACTAAAAAATTATTAATAAAACTTGTTTAGCATAATTATAAAACCTCAAAAGTGGCCATACCATTACCATCCTTTGGGTTAAAGGCGGTCAGTGACTGGCCATACCTTGTTGCAGTTGATGGTGGTCGATGCTTGTCATTCCTTGTTGGAGTTAACAGTATTCATCTATAGTTGGTACTGCTGGAAACATTTTTGTTTAATAATTGCCAGGACATAAATAACAATTTGAAAAACCAAAAAGGACATTACAAAAATAACTTGTGTCTACCCTGTACTTAAAAATATTTTTGAATTGCAATGAGCCTTCGTTTAAAAAAACAACATTATTCTACCGATGAACTAAAATTTTCCATTCTTGTCACTGAGAAGACAAAAGTCCAACTCAGCCATAGAAATCTAAATTCTAGAACCTTCATGGAGTAGGGTAAGGCAATAAAAAAATGTGTAGGGACCAAAAATGTTTATAATTACTGAAAAAAAAATGCTTAAAATGCTGTTTTAATGTTTGGTAATGCTAAGAGAAGGAGAGACGCGCAGTGTAAAATGGAACAATGAAAATTTTATTTGAAAGTAAGGTAATGAGAAGGAGACAAGAGACAACTGATTTTGTTTACTGTTACAGTTTGGTTCAGGGTTTAGACTTCAGCACAGTCCAGGGTTTAGACATCAGCACAGTCTAGGATTTAGAATTAAGCACAGTCTAGGGTTTAGACTTCAGCACAGTCCAGGCTTTAGACTTCAGCACAGTCTAGGGTTTAGACTTCAGCACAGTCCAGGGTTTAGACATCAGCACAGTCCAGGGTTTAGACTTCAGCACAGGCTAGGATTTAGACATCAGCACAGTAGACTTCAGTGCAGTCTAGGTTCTAGCAGAGGCGTAGCGAGGGTGTTTGGCACACGGGGACAAGACCCATTTTAAAGCGCCCCTTTTTCTTTTTTTTCAACTCTCAAGCCCATTATTTTCATCAATAAAATAATATCAAAGCACATTTTGGCGGCCCTAACTAGCTGGTGCCTGGGGACATCTGTCCCCCCCTGCCCCCCTCCTCGCTACGCCTCTGGGCTCTAGACTTCAGCCCAGTCCAGGGTTTAGACTTCAGCAAAGTCTATGGTTTAGCTTGTTCTTTTTTTTATCCTTTAAAAAGCAGTACTACATCCTTGACTGTTTCTCTAATTTAATTTTAGATTTCAATTTATTTATTTACATTCAGCTCATTCACAAATCCACCAAATCACAAAAACTAAAGTTTAAAAAAAAAAAACATGTTCAGACAAGACATTCAAATTCTACTCTATGTCACATGGCACTTCATTTCTCTAGTGTTTATTCATTCAACTTAATTTTAATAAAAAGAAAAAAGGAAATCTTATTCATAAAAAGCATTTTATTTCCCTAGTGATCATTTATTCAACTTAGTTTTAACAAACAGAAAAAGGAAATCTTGTACCAGTACATACATAGCATGCTGTCTAACATGTGGGCTGCATCCCCAATGCTGCCCCCAAAAGCTTATTTTATGACCTGTGATTTAATAGAAAAAAATATATTTTTCAATATAACATATTATTTATAATAAGGTCTTATGGTTATAACAATTTTGAAAAACCACTTAAAAAATATAGTAAAGAATTTAAAACTATAACCTATTATAAAAAAAAAAAAACACCATTTGATAATGTCAAATTTTCTATACATTTAAAGCAATGTCCTAAGCTGAGTTGGTTGAATGTCAATGAACATATGAGGAGGTTTATGTGTTGGGACAATGGTCTGAGTGCTAGATGTGATTGGTTGAATGTCAATGAACATACGAGGAGGTTTATGTGTTGGGACAATGATCTGAGTGCTAGATGTGATTGGTTGAATGTCAATGAACATACGAGGAGGTTTATGTGTTGGGACAATGATCTGAGTGCTAGATGTGATTGGTTGAATGTCAATGAACATACGAGGAGGTTTATGTGTTGTGACAATGATCTGAGTGCTAGACACTAAACAATGGTGCAGTAGTAGTAGTAAGAGGTTCTCAACTTTTGTAAGTTTGCAACAGCCCCTGTGATTCAAAGTTGAGAAACCTTACACCAGACATTTAAGTCTGACCTGTTTTGCCTTCACTGAATAGAACTGGTCAATGACACTGGTCGAGTTTATTTTGAATTCTGTTCTTTCTGCTTCTTCTAGTTCCACCCTTAATAAAGCAAGATCACACAATCTGTCTTGACCCACAGAGTCTCTCATGAATCAGTTTTAAATTATGAAAAGACCTTTCCCAACTGGCAATATAGACGGTTTGCCAGAACGTTTTGTCGAATAATAGCTGCTGCCTCTTTTTCTACAACCCATATTACCATAAAGCACAGGTTCCCAACCCATATGCGTTCAAGCTTTATTTTCTGTGAGTTCTTTTTTGCTTATATAATTTTGGGGTGCGACTCAAGAAAGGTTGGGGACCAGTGCCATATAGTATATAAGTAAAGCAAAGTAAAAGATTGGTGTGCAGCATTTGATTGAAAAAAAAAAATTAAACTAAATCATTAGCAAAAACAAATTATTAGTAAGCTTTTAAGGTTGGTAAACAAAATCATTTACATTTAAGACTAAATAGTTGAACTAGCCAAATAAATAGTGTGGTACCTCGGGTTACGAACGCCTCAGGTCACGAACGTCTAAGGTTACGAATACAAACTTAGAAAATTAATCGTCTCGGGTAACGAACAGTGCCTCGGGTTACAAATAGAACGAGAGAGAGAAAGAGAGAAAGGTTTAACATTGGAGACAAACAATCGCGTACAGTACAAACGAGGAAGAGCTGATTGGGGACCACTGGGGACAGCTCACTACAGATGAGCTTGTGGGTCTTCAGAAAGAAACTCTAAAGACTTTAAAGGAAGAGCAGTCGTCCGATGATGAGGAGCAAATGACCATTTCAGCAGCAAGGATAAAAGAAATTTGCAGCAAGAACCCAGACGTCAACATCATTAGCCAAATGGGGGCGAACATTTTTCATTTGATGTCCAAGGGATGTCACAAATACTTTTTTTAATCCAAGGGAGGTCAAAAATATTTTTTGCATTACATAAATAGTAATAGTCGTATCCCTTTAAATTTTTTATTTAAACCTTTCTTACCTTATAAGAGTTCAGAGGTCAAGTTGGAGACCATTAACAAAGTTTTATGAATAAATGAATAACTTACTAAGAGCGTAATTAATCAAAATAATATTATAAAGCAAATTTGATGATCGAAAACATTACCGGTGACAAAAAAAAATTAAATTAAAAGTGTGCTATTTTGATTTTAATACTCTAAGTCACAAGGACAAATATCAATTAGGCCTACCTACTTGTGTGTATTCGTCATTAGTGACATTAGACATTAGTGTCATTAGTGATCTCTTTTATTTGATGTACCGTTTGCGCTTGCTAAGTGATAAATAATTTTATTTTTTCATAACCATAGCCTTATTAAAAAGTCTAATTAATTTTTTTTTAAAATACAGTAGTAATGGTATATAATTATTATTACGATATAATAATTTTATCTGTTCTAATTCTAAATTTTAGAGGGTTAGAATTAGAAACTTTACTTTACAAATTTCAAAGGTTGTTTGTTTATGAATAGGATCCCAAGAAAATGTCATCAGATAGAATATATAGGCCTACCCATGACAATGGTCATTGGTCAATGGTCATACATAAGGTCCATATTCATAAAGCAATGGCAATGGTCATCGTTGGATACAGTATTTCTTTCAGAAATTTTCCACGGCACGGGGGGGGGGGGGGGGGGNTGATTTATTGTTGGACATATTTTTGTTCGGAGAGGGGGGGGGGGGCATTTGGCTTTCCCCGGAGATATAGCTGAAAGAAACCCTGGTTGGATATATTAAATACCCTACAGTAGGTCATGTAATTGAAAAACTGAGCCTGGAGCTAGCCTAAATATGGTAGCCACCCCCCCTCCAACCCTGTTTCATCAATCATTGTCATTGACAACATATATGACAACATATATGAGAGAGGTCTATATGTGGATGATTGACAATTTTTGTTCCCCACTGATATTGGCACCCCAATGGCTGCACACTTCACCCCACCATTTCACCCACAAGCCTCTTTTTTTTTCCCCCATGGCACTGAGGGGCCTATAAGTAAGATAAACCACCCAACATAGGTCCACTTTTAAATTTTTCAGTTTTATATATTTTATAAACTATTGCAAGCTATCTAGTGGGTATTCAAGTGAACCTTTTACCACTTTCTGGTGTGTGCATATTGAAATAGGAATGATTATCATTATGAATTAAAATATAACATTGAATGTAACTGTAAATACAAAACCTTTTGGCTTACAGACTCCCAATAAACATGATAGCAAGGCGGCGTCTTTTAAACTTACTTCACCTGAACAAAGCAAGTACATTCATTTTACTTAAAGAAATCTTAAACGAAATCTGATCTATTTTTTAAAAATATATAAACCAAAAAACCCACAAATTTTTAAATAAAATGATTAAGCGTTAAATTTCCAATATGTAGAAAAAATATTTTAATAAATATAGACCTATTACGTAAACATAAAAATAAATTAAGTCAATTATTTTATCTCTGGTGACAACAATTTAATATTCAATTCCTATTTCAAATTGAATGCATTTTTTCATCTTTAATTTCTCATTTTAGGTCAGTCAGTATCAGATTAATAAATATAACTTATCCACATCATGTCTTGAAATAAAAGTGTCCAAAAGTCCAGTTTTAATTGATGAAGAAGTCAACATTAGAGTCAATGGATTGAAACAAGGACAGAAGATAACAATACAAACCTACATGAAAGAAGGTGACAAAACATTTGGATCTTGTGCTCATTTTACAGCTGACTGTCAGGGGAATGTGGACACTTGTAGAGATCATTCTCAGGGGGGAACATTCACTGGTAAAATTATGATTATAATGATACTATTCATTGGTAAAATTATGGTTATAATGATGATATTCACTTGTAAAATTAGGGTTATAATTATGATATTCACTTAAATATTATTTAATCAACATCCACTTATTGTAACTTGATAACCTGAAGAGACATATTGACTATGCAAGTCCAAAAGATTTCTAAGAAAAAATAGGTACTTGAATTCTCTTTAAGGACTCACAAGCCATTCCCAGTAATCTAATTAATTGTTCTCACTTTTTATAATGTCATTTAAATTTAGCTAATTGTTATATTTTGAAAAATATTAATAGAGTGTTTGATTTATTTTTGCCTGGTTGAAAGCCAATAGAATTATTTTTATGTTTTATTTAATCCCAAACTTCAAGGTTTAGAGCCAATGGGATTGTTCTGGAGTGCCCGAACAACTCCCGGAGTTAAACCTGGCAGATTGTTAAAGACAGATGTTATGTCCCCATATGATGTGACCATAGCTGTACAAGATGATTTTAAAGAATTTGACAGTCTGCCTTGGTCAGAAAATTTCCCTTGTCTTACATCATGTCAGCTACAACGCTCCTATGTTTTACCTGGAGTTCAAAGGTTCTCAATTAATGAGAATGGACTTCAAGGAACATTTTACACTCCACTAGGTTAGAAGAATTTACACTGTAAATTACAATGTAAATTACACTGTAAATTACACTGTAAATGAAAGAGTATTGGAGTCTTATCTTAGCATCATATTGATGTGGGTGATTTAAGATTCTAATTAAATAGTTTAATAGACCAGCAGTCAGTAATTGGTGCCAATAGTGGCCATTGAATATATATTTTACTATAATTTATCAGATTGTCAGATATCTGATCCCAATTAGCCAGAAGCACATTTAGATGGCTGTATAACATTTTTTTAAATCAGAATATTATAATGTACATTAAATAAAAAAATAGTGTCTGTTCCTGCAGGAAATGGGCCATTCCCAGGAGTAATTGACCTGTTTGGACTTGGTGGTGGGATTGTTGAATTCCGATCAGCTTTACTGGCATCTCATGGCTTTGCATCTTTTGTGCTTGGTTATGTTGGTCTCCCTGGCCTATCCAGGAATGAACTGGATTTGAACCTTCACTACTTTCTGGTGATTTGGACCTTTTTTGTGTTTCTGATGAGTTGAATTCATGAATTAATAGTAAATACAAAAATTAATGAAAAATATGTCTTGCTAATTATAAGCTACTTTTGTCAAATAAATGTTTGTATATTATTTTTTTCACTTATTGTCAACTTTTTGTTGATAGTTATGCAGTAATTATGGCATATCTTTAACTACTGGGGTTTTGGTTTATGGTTATGTTCATAATAATTAATACAAAGACTAGTCCACAATGCTTTTGTTATTATATTATAGTGTTGAAGATGAATCAATTAAAAAATATATTGTAGAGAGCATTTGATTGGATGGCATCTCATCCATCAGTTGATCCCAACAAGCTCGGTGGCATTGCTACTTGTGTTGGTGGTGGTTACCTTCAGTTTATTGCATCCAGGAGACCTTCTGTGAGTTATCTCAAACTTTCATATAAATTTGAAGATTTAACTCTATGCAGGAGCTAACCAGACTAATCACTCATATACATATGTATCTCAATTCAAATTTTAACAAAAATATTTGTAAAAAATTAGAGAAAAAAACAATACAAATAAAAGTGTGTTAATTTCTAGTGCAGGATTTTACAAACTCTAATACTTTATGAACAGATGAAATGCTTAGTGACTGTCAATGGTACAGGGATGCCTATTGCTAGTAAACAACTAGTGGAGGGAAAAGAAGCAGAGGTGCTCAGTTTTAAATTTGACCGTGTCAAATATATTGATGATCTGGTCATCTTCAGAGACATGATTCAGCCTGGGGATAGGCCTATCCCCTCTTCCTGTCCAGTAAGTAGATAAAAAATTGACAACATTTGTTCAGGGTATGTCTGGAGACATTCAGTCATATCTGGGAAGTGGGAAGAGACCCATAGGAGTGACCCTAAAACATGTATTTGGTCATAAAAAGTGGCAATGAAATATGTCTTGATTTTCCAGGGATGGCAACATGGTGCAAAGATATTTGCCATCCATGGATTGGATGACCAGTGTGTGAACCCAATAGCTCTGGATGCTTTTAAGAAAAATCTACCGGAAGAGTTCAAAAATAACTTAACCTGGATATCATATCCTGGAACTGGACATCTACTGGAACCGCCATATGCTCCGAGATGTGGGACAAGTTTTAACAAAATATTGAGTAAGTTTGTTGATGGGGAAGTTTTAATAAAATATTTGGTTCTGAGATTTAGGAAATTTTAAAGATTAAATACAGAAATTTTGTATTAAAACTTTATGAAAATGTATCAGTAGAAATAAGCAGTAGCAGTACAATTTTTGATAGATTATTTTGATTTTCCACCAGTCAAATTTAGGGGCAGAAAGGAAAGTTAATTTAGAGCTTTCCTTGAGGCAACCCCCACCCTTAAGGAAGCTGTGCATAGGGTAATCTGCCCCTTTATTGGCTTGGATTCTACACCTGCTACTCACATCTCACCCTGGTACAACGTGAGGTGGAAAGCATGATGGGACCAAAAGAGTTAATCTAACATCGTATTATAAGGGTTACTGCTGTAGGTGATGCCAGTAGATTTCGCAGAGGTGGTGGGATGCAAATCTCTGACCTTGTTGAACTTTCAGGATTGCTATTTCCCATGAATTTAATGAAATTATCTCCATTACTTCAGGACGTCAATTACAGTCTTAGATTACTGTCATTATAGTTTTAGATTCCTGTCATGAAAATCTTAGTTTCATGTTAGTACAGTTGAAGGCTCCTGTCATTAGGAATTACAGCAATCCCTGTTATTCTTAGTTTCAAAAGCAAATACAGGTGAACTCAACCGACTTTTAATTATATTTTGTTCAACCCTTATGAAACTTAAACAAATCTAATATCCCCTTCACTAGACTGTGAGCCCCATAATGAAATGTTTGACTTGATTTCAGAAATGAATATGCTCTGGGGAGGTAATGACAAGCAGCATGCCCACGCCCAGGAGGACAGCTGGCCTAGAATTCTTGATTTCTTGGAACAAAACTTACATCAGACAAACACCAGTCAAGTCAATCAACAGTACAACCAAGGTGTTTAGCCACATCCACACTCAACAAAGTATTACTAATGGGACATGTGTACTATTATTGGAGTGTCACAATTGGTGTGTTGTTATTAGGGTGTTATAATTGAGGTGCTGTTAATTGGTAGTAGTGTCATGCTACGGTCTATGAACGTTTGACTTCATGGTCCTGACATGCACGAGATGCATGGAGAGAAGAACACAAGTCGGGCTTACCTGATTAGCAGACAAAAGTAAGAAAGCCAGGTCAGCAGGTGGAAAAAATAGATCATTGTCTCCTAATACCAAATCGTTAACCGTTGTGTTTGAATGTGGAATTTAGCAATTGTTTTGAATTTAGAACTTACCAAATGTACGAGTCTTAATAAAGTTTAAATATATTCCAAGCAGACTTGACTCTTTGAGTTTCGTGAACTCGCACTGATCAGAAATGATAACATATGCATAAAGGTGCATGAGTTAAAGGGCTACATTACATTGTGTTGTAATTGGTGCACTATAATTAAAGTTGAAGTTTTATTTTATTAATTAATAGTGCTGTTGCAGGCTATTTCTTTTGTATTTGTAGGTCAGCACTTTTTAATGCTATTGAAATCTAAGTGGAAAGGATGTTTTTCATTAATAAATATTTTACTCTTTTTTTTTTCATTCTATCTTTGAATTGTGAAAGTGATACACTTATTTTTCTATTTTTGTATTGTGAAGGTCAGGGGTAGCCAACCCAGATGGCCTCACCTGCCATTTTGAGTCAATTATTTGAGGACCACATGCCATTGAGTCTTATATTAAATTTTAAGAAGCCTTATATTAAATCTTATTTAAGTCTTATATTAAGTCTTATATTAAGTTTTATACTTATATTAAGTCTTATATTAATGGCAAATACCTTCACAAAAAAGTGATGTGGATATATATCTAAATTGAAAGAATGAAAGCAATAGCTAATTGAATGAAGAAATAAGATCATTTGTGATACTTCTGGCAGGCCACAATATTTAAAGTGGCAGGGTTGGCCACCAGATACACTTTGTTTTCTACCTTTGAATTGTGAATGTGATACACTTGGCTTTCTATCTTTGAATTGTGAATGTGATACATTTGGCTTTCTATCTTTGAATTGTGAATGTGATTCACTTGTCTTTTTATCTTTGAATTGTGAATGTGATACACTTGGCTTTCTATCTTTGAAATGTGAATGATATACACTGGTCATTCTATCTTTGAATTGTGAATGTGATACACTTATCTTTCTATCTTTGAATTGTGAATGTGATACACTTATCTTTCTATCTTTGAATTTTTATGTGATATTATACATTCTTCCACACTTAAACAGATCGGAAATCTCAATATAAAATGTAGCATTAAAAGTAAAAAAAATTGGTAAATTTAACAAGTTTATTTGTAGCTTTTATAGGACAAGAATGTGTCACATTAGCCCTATAGATTTGCTGGTCTTGTCTCATACATTAAACACATAATTCTTTAAAAAAAACTCATTCATATTCTCAGTTGCTACTTAAACTGTTGACATTCTCATGCATTCAATAGAAAATGATACAAAAATCATTCACATTCTAATAATTCTATAAATTATGTTACTAATACTAAAACCATTCACATACTTAATCATACATATACAAACAAAAATTGAATGAATGTCAAAAGGTAGTGTATATTTGACATGTTTGATGTGCATAAGTTGTTCAACCGAATGAAAGGAATATGAATTTTTGTCCTTTTGATTTTTGCCCACAGCATGGGCACATGGACATACAGTATGGACACACTGACATGCAACATGGACACACTGACATACAACATGGCCACTCCCAAATACAGCATGGCCACACCCACATACAACATGGACACACCCTCATACAACATGGACACAGTCATATACGGCATGTACACACTCATACAGCATGGACACACTCATACAGCATGGACACAGTCACACACATGAACACACTCTCATACAGCATGGACCCACTGACATACAGCATGGACACACCCTCATGCAGCATGGAAACACTCACATACAGCATGGACACACCCTCATGCAGCATTTACACACTCATACATCATGGCCAGTCACACACATGGACACACTCGTATACAGCATGGACACACTCGTATACAGCATGGACACACCCTCATAGAGCATGGACACACATAAAGATTTCACTGCATACCAGAATCAAGATTGATTTGAGTGATGCTAACAGTTATTAACAAATAACGAAACCTCACAAAAATTCAGGTCATAAATCTTTCCAATATGTACACCAATAATATCAGAGGTGAAGGAACAAGAAATGGGGTTAGAGTTGTCAGCCAAACATCTTTGAAAGCTAAAAATAGACGGGGGAAAAAAAATGAGTGGTAGTACATGACAGAAATCTATGGCTTTCTCAGAGCAAGTGTTGTGTGGCTTTGGCTTGTTGTGTGGCAAGCAAACAGACCTGTTGATTTCATGTGTAAGTAACAGATACTATCTATCTCATGGCCACTATTCCATGCCTGCAATCTCATCTCTATGATGCTTGCAATACAAAATTGATTTAAACATTAAGAATAAAATCCTCACTACAAACAATTGTTATAGAAAGGCCTGACAACCCTCTGACGCAGCCCTCGGACACAACCTCTGACGCATTCTTGGACACAACCCTCGGACACAACCCCTGACAACTCTCTGACGCAGCCCTTGGACACAACCCCTGACAACCCTCTGCGCAGCCCTTGGACACAACCACTGACAACCCTCTGATGCAGCCCTCGGACACAACCATACGACGCAGCCCTCGGGCACAACCTCTGACAACCCTCTGATACAGCCCTCGGACACAACCCCAGACAAGTAGAGACAGAAATACAACAATCAGAAGCTGAATTGTTCAATGGTCATTTATCTCACCACACTACTTCAAACAAAAAAATCATCCGTTCCAATGTTGTAAGATAAATAGTCACAACAAATATTAGAGATTAATCTTGTACATCACTTTGGTAGGAACCACAGTAAATCAATTCATTTGCTTGTGCCACACTAAACAAAAATATGGTTCTGAAATAAAATCAACATCGTTATGGCTAAATTTTGCACCAACATTATTATGGTTAAATTTTACACCAGCACTGATGTTATGGCTCTGAAATCAAATCAACATCATTATGGTTAAATTTTATACCAACATTATTATGGTTAAATTTTCCACCAGCATTATTATGGCTAAATTTTACACCTCTATTACTGTTGGCTGAGAAATGAAGTGATTCATTACCAGACCTGTTTACTCGTACGATTTTGGCGTACAATGTACGATTTGAGGTGTATACATTATATATACTGATGTTTAGTTTACTATTAAGATAATGTATTGATTGATTTTGTGATGATATTGTACGATTTTAAGAGTTTGAGGGTAAACAGGTCTGCATTACTAATAAATGTTTGTTTCTCAGAATAGCATGGTCCCACATTTCATTCCCCGATAAAGGTAAACCTCAGATCTGCAATGCAGCTATAAATAAGGAGAAAATCATTTCAGACATTTAACCAAAGAAGTTGTTGCTGTTATTTTTTCAAACATGTGATGCCTAGGTCTAAAGGAAAGATGTACCGGATACCCAGGTCTAAAGGAAAGATGTACTGGATGCCTAGGTCTAAAGGAAAGATGTACCGGATGCCCAGGTTTCAAGACAAGATTACCGGATGCCCAGGTCTCAAGACAAGATGTACCAGATGCTCACACTGGAAAGACTCAACTGATGCGATTGATTTCCACAATAAAAAAACCGGACAAAAATACAACCTGGGAAGGAAAAGAAACAAACAGTTCAGTATTTTCTACTTGAGGACTTGTGTCAATGGCTCTCAGTGTCTGCTTTGTAATTCTTGTAGCATCTCTAAGTCACCAACAGGCGTAACACTATTTCTGGCAACTTGCACATGAAACATTTGAAACATTTTTCTTGCACCATCCACAGCATCAGATCAGTTATTGTTTTGTTCACTTGTGTTTATTGGTGCATGACCTTTTGCTTTTCCATGTGCTACTTATTTACCACTACCACAAGTTAATTAACCTGTCCAGACATGATCAACTCCAGTTTTACCACAACCCTACACCTGTCCAGATATGACCAACTCCAGTTTTATCACTACTCTACACCTGTCCAGACATGATCAATTCCAGTTTTACCACAACCCTACACCTGTCCAGATATGACCAACTCCAGTTTTATCACTACTCTACACCTGTCCAGACATGATCAACTCCAGTTTTACCACAACCCTAAGGCTGTCCAAGACATAATCAACTCCAGTTTTACCACTACTCTACACCTGTCCAGACATGATCAACTCCAGTTTTACCACTACCCTACGGCTGTCTAGACATAATCAGCTCCAGTTTTACCACTACTCTACGGCTGTCCAAACAAAATCAGCTCCATTTTACCACTACTCTACGGCTGTCCAGACATAATCAGCTCCAGTTTTACCACTACTCTACGGCTGTCCAAACAAAATCAGCTCCAGTTTTACCACTACCCTACGGCTGTCCAGACATAATCAACTCCAGTTTTACCACTACTCTACGGCTGTCCAAACAAAATCAGCTCCAGTTTTACCACTACCCTACGGCTGTCCAGACATAATCAGCTCCAGTTTTACCACTACCCTACGGCTGTCCAAACAAAATCAGCTCCAGTTTTACCACTACTCTACGGCTGTTCAAACATAATCAGCTCCAGTTTTACCACTACTCTATGGCTGTCCAAACATAATCAGGTCAAGTTTTACCACTACTCTATGGCTCTCCAAACATAATCAGCTTCAATTTTACCACTACCCTACACCTGTCCAGATATGACCAACTCCAGTTTTACCACTACCCTACACCTGTCCAGACATGATCAACTCCAGTTTTACCACTACCCTACACCTGTCCAGACAGGATCAACTCCAGTTTTACCACTACGCTAAGGCTGTCCAAACATAATCAACTCAAATTTCTCTAACACTTAACCAAATAGAAAATCTATCATTTCTCACACAGGCTGCAGTAAAAAAAAAAAATCACATGTTACGCCACTATTTGTTTACCTAGCATTATTTGTGGAATGAAACAACACAGGTATGTGGAGGGCGTTTGGACCCATGAGATACATCTCTGTTTCAATGAGTACCACAATTTAAAATCATGACTCAACGGTCTGACCATTTTTTGTTCTTTACAAACTTTGCCAGAGTTACTTCTGTGGCTAGCCTGACAGCTTTGTTTCTAGATGAATTAATCTTATTATAAGTGTGTATTACATAAACATATCATGATAACATGTACATTATATGTTCAGATTCTGTAGGTTGTCAACCCAGGTAGTTAATTATTGTTCACAATCTGTAAGTAGTCAACTCAGGTGGTTAATTAATTTTCACAGCCAGGATAAAAAAAAAGAGTTCAGCAAATGATATAGATATCACGGCCTAGTTTGTTGTACTGGTGACCACAGCCAAAACTAATAGTCTGTTGTAGTGTTGACTACAGTGCAACACTGACATGTTTCAAACGCTGATCAGCTGTTCGTTCAAAACATTAGAAACACATTGCATACACATCTAAGATAGTTACGTTTTGTAAGCTCTAGAGGTGTGGAACATTCTTAAATGGGACACAGCCGTCAACTTTGTAAAAGCTGCAGGAATTTTGAGCTTCCTTCCTTTCTTACATGTTCACACGCAATGCCCATCTTAAAATATGAGGCCACTGCATTAAAATTAAAACTGTTTGGGATAAATAATTTGGCAATGCGTGCTAAAAATTAAATCCATCCATGGATGCAAGTGGGCACAACCGTCCATGGATGCAAGTGGGCACAGCAATAAATCTGGCTTCTGAAATAACTTGTACTGGCTGCAATCATCAACTGTACAAAAATTCTCTAACATTGTGTCCCTATTGAATTTCCACTCTAACACTGTATCCCTGTTTAATTTCCCCTCAACTTTGTCCCTATTTAATTTCCACACTAACACTGTGTCCTTATTGAATTTCCGCTCAAACACTGTGTACCTACTAAATGTCCATCAAGTGTCTGATGGCCACTAGAAATAAAGTTCATTAAGGTCATATGACCTCATGGATCTTCTTTGCTTGACCGACTAGGATTGGAACTCATACTGACCACATCCATCTCTCTTTGAGAACTGGAGTCTAATAGAGGGGCATCTGTGCACAGAAAAAAAGGAAAGTGTCAAATATAAACAGAATTTTCATCACTTCACTGCCACTTCACAATAGTCTCTATAATAACTTCACTGTCAAACATGTCTGCAATAGTCTCTTTAATAACTTCACTGTCAAACATGTCTACAATAGTCTCTATAATAACTTCACTGTCAAACATGTCTGCAATAGTCTCTATAATAACTTCACTGTCAAACATGCCTGCAATAGTCTCTTTAATAACTTCACTGTCAAACATGTCTACAATAGTCTCTATAATAACTTCACTGTCAAACATGCCTGCAATAGTCTCTTTAATAACTTCACTGTCAAACATGTCTACAATAGTCTCTATAATAACTTCACTGTCAAACATGTCTACAATAGTCTCTATAATAACTTCACTGTCAAACATGTCTGCAATAGTCTCTATAATAACTTCACTGTCAAACATGTCTACAATAGTCTCTATAATAACTTCACTGTCAAACATGTCTGCAATAGTCTCTATAATAACTTCACTGTCAAACATGCCTACAATAGTCTCTATAATAACTTCACTGTCAAACATGCCTACAATAGTCTCTTTTGACCAAAAAAATAAAGTTTTTTACCATCATTTACGTTTGCCAGCTGGTCATCTGATGAGTTCAAACTGCCTGCAGTTGCCCTCTGGGATGCCATAGATCTTGTGGATGTGCCCGAGTCAAACGTCTCCACTGTGACAGAGGTGGAAGCGTCACTCATACTGACATTGACAGTATCCATTGAGCCAAACATTTCAGACACACCGTCACGATTCATGGTGCTGGTGGTAACGGTTGAGTGACGGTTGCTATTGTTATTATTGTTGTTGTTTATGTTGTTGTTGCCATCGCCACCGACGTTCTGCTGGTGGAGATTGGTCGTCCTGGTGGCAGCTTGGTGGAGTCTGTGGTACTCGGAGCCGGTGGGGCTGGCGGCGTGGCCCAGGCCCGGAGCCCCAACACCCAAGGGTGTGTTTGCGCCGCCAGGCCTCACAGCTTCTTCATAAGATGGGAGGTGGATACCAGAGGCATTGGCGTAGGCCATCAGGGCCATTCTGTCATGTTCATCTGGTTGGAAACAAACCGCAAACATTGGGTTACCAGCACTTCACAAATGTAGTGATATGGTGGACATTAAACAGACGTAGTGGACATTGGACACATATAGTGGGCATTAGACATATTCTTATTATTAATTAAAGTGGTCTTATATAGTGCGGTACCCCAGCCTAGGGCTAAGCCAGTGGTTGGAAAACTCATTTGTCAAAAGAGCCAAAAATCAGCATTAGGATGATTTTAACAAATTTGAGCGCCAAATTTCTTTTCAAGAACCTGTCAAGAACCATGATTTTGGGAGTCAAAACCGATTTGTGGCTAATTGGCCGAGCCGCATTCAGCTGGCTGTGATTTGCCAACCATTGGGCTAAGCTCACTGCGCTTCACATAAAAATTAGCAAAAAGAAAAAAAAAATATAACGTGGACATCAAACATATGTAGGGAACTTTAGACAGTTATAAATATAAATAGAACATATCTATGAGACAAGTCTAATTTATTCTCTTCACAGACTGGGACACAAGTTACCTACTTTGACATTGGACAGGGAGGGACTTACCTAAACCTACGGTGACATTGGACAGGGAGGGACTTACCTAAACCTTCTTTGACAATGGACAGGCAACGACTTACCTAAACCTACTTTGACATTGGACAGACTGGGACTTACCTAATGAATTATTATGTACTCTTGCATATGGAGGAGGGGTGGGGCCTTGTTGGAACAGATGGGCCCTGGGCTTCTTTCTTCTGATGACCACTATGACCATTATGAGGAGCAGGACGCCAAGAACACTGCAAGCTGTAGTCACCACAATTACAAGAGATGACTCCTGGAGTAAAGATATTCATACATTGTTCAAGTAAACACAACTTTCCATTTCAACATACAATGCTGAATTACAAACAACCCATACTAATTTACAACATAGGTCTCTGTCACTCTCTGTGAGAAGTTTAGCCATACTAATTTACAACATAGGTCTCCGTCACTCTCTGTGAGAAGTTTACCCATACTAATTTACAACATAGGTCTCCATCACTCTCAAATGTACCCTTGCTAATTTACAACATTGGCCTGTGTCGCTCTCAGAGAGAAGTTTCCCTTGCTAATTTGCAATATTGGCTTCAGTCGCTTCCTGAGAAGTGTTTTTATGCAGAATCAGCCGTTTCCCAGTCAACAGATTCCCCCTCTCCCCACAGCTGGTTGCCCCAAGAACACAGTAAATGGTAGACACTGCTTGGTACAAGAGGCCTTGCATGAGCTGCATCAATTTCATTGAGACTTATGTCACAAACTCTAAGTGACTCAATCTCTGAATCTCTGTGTCAGGGATTGCTCCCGCAGCATTGAACTTTGTGGATTTCAGCAGCAAAACAGGGGAGGGTTGTAGTCAAAAGATATCCTCAATGAGATGAGCCAAACCTGATGTTGACATGTTCTGTCTACCCGAGGTGCCACACGATGATTTGTTTTATGGTATTGCTGAGTTTTGAAAATATTGATGCACTTTCTCCCCACCGTACATTGTTCTCCTCCCCCACCCTACCTTGTTTTTCCCATCACTTATGTCTCCAGAACTGTATGACTTCCCATCATTGTGGCCATCAGGTATCAAGTCTACGTCACTGTCAGGATCTGAAAGTGGGTGAGAAATCTGAATGTAACATTAACCTCACAGCAGTAATTTTATCAACATACCATCCTAGGTATAATTAGATTTACTGAGGGCTTTTTAATGTCCATGTTTGCTGTGCCATTCACATATGTGATTGGCGTCATTATCCCACAGGCATCGTATAAACCAGATCCTGATTTTCTTCAACATACCAGGGACCTAGATTTTTCACATCTGACTTCTAAGCTATGAACTATTTACAACACCTGGGTAGGTCCCAGTCCATGCCTTCACCTACTTACATCTGGACAGGTCCTTATCCCACACATCAATGTTAAGGCATGACCTATTTACAACATCTGGGTACGTCTCAGTCCCACAAACCAATATTATACCTTGACCTATTTACATATGGGTAGATCCCAGTCCCACACACCAATGTTAAGCCATGGCCTACTTAACTACTTTCAACATCTGGGTAAATACCAGTGCCACACACCAATGTTAAGACATGGCCTACTTAACTACTTACAACATCTGGGTAGGTCCCAGTCCCACACACCAATGTTAAGGCTGGAGCTGTGCGTACAGGTAAGGACATCCACACCTTGGAGCTTGTAACCTTGCAGACAGGTGCACTCAATCTTGATGCCCCGGCGGAATGGTCTGCACAGCAGGAGGTCGGCAGTATCCTCACCCATACATTTACAGAAGCCATTCTTGATCTGACCAACATCAGGGCAGTACCAGGTTTGCTCTGGGTCAGAAATTAAATCAACCCATCAATAATATGGCATGTTATATAAAACAAAAACTCTTAAGTAAAAGCAAATCAACAGTTGCTGCAACAACCATCGATTAAAAATACAATTGTTAAATAGATTCTACTAAGCTTGCAAGGGATTTCTCAAGAGCTTCGAAAACCACACTGAACTTCTAACTCTTTTAACTTGTTTATTAAAAAAAACAGATAAAAACATTTGGATTCCATTAAAAAGAAAAGAATGTCAGAATAGCAGTAAAATTTAGTAGTTGTTAGGTAAGGGAGTTAAGATTGCTAGGCCTGCTGAACGAGCCTCCCACACCATCAGATGATGGGCACCCCGATAGACAGTGGGTGTCAGGGAGGAAGAAACACTGTTATAGACAGGTGCAGCGTAAAAATTACATATTCAAAATACAACTTTAAGCTCATAAACATACCTGTGACAGGTATGCATAATGGAGCTGCATTTGACCACTCCTGGCTAGAGAGGCACCGTAAGACTCTTGCGCCTACCAACTTGTAGCCAGCCTGACAGGTGTACTCTACCTCAGCCCCCACTGCATACTTGGAGTAACTAACTTCCCCTTGTTCATAAGCCAGGGAGATGTCTTGCTTACTCTTGGTGATCAAGTTCCAGTTGCCGTACTGGATGTATGACGGTGCGCCACACACTTCCTTTAAAACTTCGAGGGTAAAAAAAAGATAAAAAGGGATAAAATAGTTGTGGCACTTGGAACTGACGTGATATAACCACAAAAAATGTGTGATATATTCAAAACGTTGTAACAAATAATAGCCATCAATCTTTCCATGAGTAACATCCTTTAAATAAAAAAATAATTTTGAACCGCTATTTACTAAAACCAATACTTCTATTTTAGATTGTTATGTTATTTACCACAAGTTGGTGTAGGTCCTTCCCACTGGCCATTGCGGCACACAAGTCGGGCTGTAGATGCAGAGCCAACAAGAGAATAGCCACTGGAGCATATGTACTCTGCTACAAATCCATCTGACATGACTGTACTGTAAGGCTCATATCTGCGTAAGGCTTTAGGAATATCTGGTGGTGTTGGGCAATACTTCCCTGTAATAGAATCAATGGGCTGAATCTGGGGTAAAGTAACGATAATTGGCAAGAAACAAATTATATCACCAAGTTGAAACAAATGCTGACAATTATGACCCTATTGAAACAAATCCTAACAAGTATGACCATGTTGAAACAAATGCTGACAATTATGACCCTATTGAAACAAATCCTAACAAATATGACCATGTTGAAACAAATCCTAACAAGTATGACCTTATTGAAACAAATCCTAACAAGTATGACCATGTTGAAACAAATCCTAACAAATATGACCATGTTGAAACAAATCCTAACAAATATGAACATGTTGAAACAAATCCTAACAAATAGGACCATGTTGAAATAAATCCTAATAAATATGACCATGTTGAAACAAATCCTAACAAATATGACCATGTTGAAATAAATCCTAACAAATATGACCATGTTGAAACAAATCTTGACAACTATGACCTTGTTGAAGCGATAGTGTGGTAAACTAAATATCACGCTGCATTTGTCTGGCTCTATAACCTTTTTTTCTTTTAGTCAAGCTTACAAGCTTATATTATGTGCATTATAAACTAACCATATTATGACCTTTATAGCGTAACAATATAATGTGCTTTATAACTTATCCATGTTATGGTTTCTGAAGCAAACTTGATAAACTGTTCTTAAAGGTGCATATTAACAACTTTTATAAAAACTTCATTAAAAATGGAACCAGAATCTGAAGACTAACCCAAAAGGTAAAACAATTACAAAATCACTTAAATATTTATACCTCACTTAGTCCAGATATTTAAATTATTATTCAAATATTCTGACTTGGACTTGACAAGCATTACCCTACGAGATAAACTGTGAAATTTTCTTACTGGTACATGATGTGAGTCGAATGTTCCCATCTGGCATGGTCCAAATTCCATGCGGGCCACACACAATGACAAAACTGGTCTGAAATGTGTCATCACTGGAAAAACCGGGATCACAAGTGACAGTTCCCAAAGAACTTTTGCTTCTAAGCGATGCATCAGGATTGTACTCTAATTTTCCATTGGGAATGTATGGTTCCATCGCACAGAGAAAGTCATGGGTGATCTGCACGCATGTGGGCAGATCTGCAGGAGACCATGTGCCATTTATGCATATCATTTTACTAGAACCTTCTAGCTGATAGCCTAAATCACATGAATAGTGCAGTGTATTGGTGATTATTTCATGTTCATAACTGCCGTTTTCTATTGGAGACACTGATGCGCACCTCTGGTCGTCTGTAACAAAAAAAAAATAGTAGGCTTTATTGCAAGTCAATACCGGTACTAATATAAAGTCATACAATTTCAAATCTTGAAAGCCTGAAACTTTTAGGGTAACCAACGGATAATCTTATCATATTCTAATAAGTGGGAAGTGATAAAAACGGGATGTTGAATATTTTAATTGGAACATGAGGTGATACTACTTTTTAAATAATATAAATCACAGCCTTTCAATATTAACTGACTTGCTGATGTTATTGTATACTTACTAGATGATAATGTAATCTCAAAAAGAGATACTAGTACCATGCACAGAAACTTGGAGATGGTCCTCATTTTGCTACCTAAGAATTCTTCCTTAATGATGTTAAGCTAAATATCTGAAATATATACAATAAATATTTTCATTACCATACCAATCTGCATGCTGAATACATGAATATTTTCTAATTTTGATGTAGCAATTTGATATAGTAATCTCATTACTGAAGTCAAAGGATTATCCTGAATACTGTATTTGACTAAGTTTGGCAGCTATCATCACATTATATTAGTTAGAAATAAATCAATCCGATTCAATCAGATTTTGTTTAAGAATAATAAAATAGTACGCTTTTATTGCTCGAAATTAAAACTAAAAAATTGAATTTTAATCTATGTAATAAAAACTTTGTTAAAAATTAAAAATATTAACATTTTTTAACTAGTCTGAATTTTCTAGGCCCTCAGCATAAACCTATTGATCTATTGTTTATTTTATCATAGACTTTAATATAGATAAGGCATGGGAAGTCACGGTCCATCAAGTTAAATTTTGCATTCCGCAAAATTTATCACAAATAAACTTCTTTTCCTTATTAGAAAATTAGATGAGAGAAGAAAAAAAGTACAAAATATCACATTAGTTTAGATTTTCTTGCTATTTTGCAATTTATTAATTGCAAAATAGCAAGAAAAAACTAAACTAAAGTGATATTTTGTACTTACTAAAATCGTTGTCTCCCTTTATCACTCCAAAATTCCATGCACTCATACTTGATTACTAAGAGTTCACAGTCATCAATCATCTCCATTATTCTTTGCGCTATGATTTCCAAATAACATTGACAATTAACATGTTAAAAAATTCCAACAACCCAAGAGCCATGTCAGAGACAACCATGAACATATTTCCAATGAAAATAATATATTTTGTCGAGCTCATGTAAATAGGTTCCATCGAAGCCTTAAAGATGAACTAGTTGGACTTGACACCTTTTGGGACGCTCTATTCGGAAAAAGTTGTTGCAGTTTGACAATGGTGTCTCAACTTTCAATGCTTTCAAAAAGCATGATATACTTGCATTTCACTTTGTAAACCCAATGGAATATCATCATCATGATTTTTGGTGTGCAAAAAAATGACCCGATGCATCTCATATTTCACAGTTGGCATTTCCATGAGTAACCATCAGGTGACTCAGCAAGTCGAAGTAAAGAAATGGGATGTGGACAGTTACCACAGTCATTGCTGTTTTGCATTAGTCGGTGTTCAGCAGGCCACACTAACCAAAGCATGCTATCATACAGTGCCTTCTGACTTCAGCTTTGTGTCATAAGTTTGCAGAATGTTTCTTGACATAACAACTATAGCATTATTTGCTATATGAACTGGTGCGTACGGTATGCAGGCCATGGTACCGGTATTTTGTTAATTTTATATTACTACAAACTACAAGCAATTAATCTGCAAGACAGCTCCATTTATTCAGAATCATCAAAGAAGTTAACAATTACATCACCAATCATTGATGGTATGGCGCTAAGTTTCCTGTCACTTTCTAACAAAAAGTATACTATATGACATTTAGAATCAGCATTCAGAGGATTACCTAGTTTACTACTACTAGTAACTAATCAGTAACATCAATCTAAGTCTAGTAAAAGTATTAAGACTAATTACTAGTAATTAAAATTTGTGACAGTCTTACTCTTAAACTTAAAGACACTAAACTAAGTCTAATTAATTATTGACCATAAGACATAAGAAGAAGAAATAAGCCACTCACTTTTAGTCCCTCCTAGTGAAGTGAAGTACTCTTACAGGACTTAGGCATAGGCTACTAAAAGTACTATTATTATGATTATGAATTTTGCAGCTACAGCTATCAGTAGTATCAGCTATGCAATGGACAATGGTGAATGGCGAATGGATTGCAAAGGAGACTGCTATCGACTATCGACACTGTCGAGGATTATGTAGAGTTTGCTACCTAGCAACATGCATTATTCTGATTTTAATGCTTTATTTAAATAATAAACCATGCGCAACTTAATAACTAAAAGCCACCATTTTCATATATTCACATTATATGAGGTGACATGAGATGTTAAGTTATTATTATTAACTTAATTGCAGTAAACAAAGAAAATACAATCAGATAGTCGCCATCTTTTAAATAATGACGTCATTTCTGAGGTCATTTGCGCTGCGCATGAACAGTGATCCGGAAATCATACCTTCCATTTTCACAACAAACAGTGTGTAGTTTTTTCACTTCATGCACTCACGTTCCAGCTGAGAGCTGATGTTGCGACGGCATTGTTTCGTTCGTTTTGGTGGCAATTTCTTATTTGGATTTTAAAAAAACGCTATAAGCTATTGAGAGTTACATGAACATACTACATTTGTGGATTTTAAAAAAGTGCAATATTATGTTGTGCTATAGTTATAGTGTAATGAACCGCTAAAAATTAAAAGAAGATTGAGTCTCTGCCAGTGATTGTAGTGATTGTGACTGTGATGAGTGAGTGACTTAGTTTCTAAGTTTATTTAGAGATGGACAGAGGAATTAAAACTACTTTTTTAGACTTAGAGTAAATTAAGAAAACTTTCTCATACTTTACTTTAGTCTTTAAAAACTAATTATGTTGCATGTAAACGTAGTAGTAGTGGCGGCAGTGGCTAACTAAAAGAGTTAGAGTTAGAATTAGAAGCCATCGATTGTTGAAGTTGATTGTCAAACTCACGCGTAACTTCAAATTTCAATTATTAATTACTGAAAAGTCTCAAAAGTGAAAGCGGTCCAGCCAAAGTTTTTCCTAATCCTAACTAACTTGAGCTTTATTTATTATATCTCGTATTTTTTAAATGTAATTACATCAATTAATCTCTTCACTCTTTACATCTCAATTATTGATGATGATACTACTACTAATACTACTCAAAATTTTTTTTTTTTAAAAATCAAACCAGCAGTAGCAGCAGGCAGCAGGCTGAATTTAATGTATTCTATTTATCTAATGTTTACCTTAGTTTCACGACTAAGACCTAAATTATAGCAAATTATGGCACTTTAGTAGGGCCTTTTTAATTTGAATATGATAATCGATATACCTATACTATAACAGAAAAGTCATAATATTATTTTATGAGCTTATTTTCTAAGCTAAAGAGTGGCTTAACTTGAGTAAGGCTAATTGACTTTTTGTGCCTAGATTAGTTTTAATTTATTCACATTACAAACGCCTTCAACTTCATGGTTAATATTACATTTTAAAATGAATAAAAATTCTTTCAGTCATCTAGCAAAATACCATTTCCCATTTGTTTTGGTTTATTTAACTACTGAAGGTTTGAACTTCCAATTTGAACCATGTCATTTTGACAGTATTTCATGGGTATAGTAACCATATTATAGCTCTTAGAATACAATTGTTATAGTAAGTTATACCAGGCTAAGTGTCATATTATCTCCCCTTCTTTAACAAAAATCTTAATTTGAAGCTAACTAGCTAATAAAGCTTTTTTTTTTTTTTTATTTCTTTCGGATGATGATATTTGTCACAGTTAACTTGGTATCAGCAATGAATATAACATAATATAGGCTAATTTAACATGTGACAACATTGCAGGTTCTTTTGTAAAAGCTTATCAGAGCATCAAGTGCAAAATGGGGTGCACATCAAAATGTGATGCTTCATGTTTAAAACTATATTATATAATTTATATACTCTATATTCTAAGGGACCATCAATGAATGATGTTAAGCTGATAGGGGGGAAAGAGGTCACATTTTGATGAGGGTGTCAAACTATTTGACAAACTCATTACGATTTTGAAGAGGGGAAAAAAGGGGGGGGGGGCGTAAATATCGTGGGTTAATTTATGGATAGCTACTTATGCATCTTCCATAGTGATGTTGTTGTTTTTGTTTCTAAACTTGTACAAAGCATTGCGTGAATTGGAAAAAAATAAAGAAGGCCGGGGGTTGTTATTGTTGGTTTACTAAACAGTACTAAACACCACTATATACAATGATTCAAAATGTAATGGAAGTCAAAATAATGAAATTGTTTAACTACTGATTAAGTAGCCGAATATTGTCTTATCATTTTAAATTAATACAATTGTTCGTTTTTTAAATAAAAAATCCCCAATAATTTATTACACCTGATTTTATAAATCAGCCCTTAAGTTGTTTGATATAAATCAGCCCTTAAGTTGTTTGATATAAATCAGCCCTTAAGTTGTTTGATATAAATCAGCCCTTAAGTTGTTTGATATAAATCACCCCTTAAGTTGTTTGATATAAATCACCCCTTAAGTTGTTTGATATAAATCACCCCTTAAGTTGTTTGATATAAATCACCCCTTAAGTTGTTTGATATAAATCACCCCTTAAGTTGTTTGATATAAATCACCCCTTAAGTTGTTTGATATAAATCACCCCTTAAGTTGTTTGATATAAATCACAACCTCCATTTTTTTTTAAACCCCTATTTCCAATTAAGCGCATGCCTTGCTTTTTTAATTTCGCGCCTGTCTTTTTTCCACCCGTTTTGCCACGCCAGCTCCTCACGTTCAGTGATAGCACACTAGTCGCGAGAGCGTACGCTCGTGCTAGCCTCACATCGACACAGTGCTAGTCTCACAAAGCACACTCTTTGGTCTGCTGTCAACACGTCAAATAGGCACGTGCACCGCACCATAATGTTACACGACGTCTTGTGTCGGTTGAGTTAGTAAGCCTGTAATTTCTATATGACGTCTTTGTGTGGGTTGAGTTAGACCTGCAAGTTCTATATGACGTCTATGTGTGGGTTGAGTTAGTAGGCATGCAAGTTCTATATGACGTCGATTTGTGAGTTGAGATAGTAGGCCTGCAAGTTTTATATGACGTCTTGTGTGGGTTGAGTTAGTAGACCTGCAAGTTCTATATGACGTCTTTGTGTGGGTTGAGTTAGTAGACCTGCAATTTCTATATGACGTCTTTGTGTGGGTTGAGTTAGACCTGCAAATTCTATATGACGCCTATGTGTGGGTTGAGTTAGTAGGCCTGCAAGTCTTATATGACGTCTATGTGTGGGTTGAGATAGTAGGCCTGCAAGTTCTATATGACGTCTTGTGTGGGTTGAGTTAGTAGGCCTGCAAGTTCTCTATGACGTCTTGTGTGGGTTAAGTTAGTAGGCCTGCAAGTTCTATATGACGTCTTGTGTGGGTTGAGTTAGTAGGCCTGCAAGTTCTCTACGACGTCTTGTGTGGGTTAAGTTAGTAGGCCTGCAAGTGGTATATGATGTCTTTGTGTGGGTTGAGTTAGTAGGCCTGCAAGTTCAATATGACGTCTTTGTGTGGGTTGAGTAAGTAGGCATGCAAGCGTTATATGACGTCTTTGTGTGGGTTGAGTTAGTAGGCATGCAAGCGTTATATGACGTCTTTGTGTGGGTTGAGTTAGTAGGCATGCAAGCGTTATATGACGTCTTTGTGTGGGTTGAGTTAGTAGGCATGCAAGCGTTATATGACGTCTTTGTGTGGGTTGAGTTAGTAGGCATGCAAGCGTTATATGACGTCTTTGTGTGGGTTGAGTTAATAGGCCTGCAAGTTCTATATGACGTCTTTGTGTGGGTTCAGTTAGTAGACCTGCAAGTTCTATATGACGTCTTGTGTGGGTTGAGTAAGTAGGCATGCAAGCGTTATATGACGTCTTTGTGTGGGATCAGTTAGTTAGCCTGCAAGTTCTATATGACGTCTTTGTGTGGGTTGAGTTAATAGGCCTGCAAGTTCTATATGACGTCTTTGTGTGGGTTGAGTTAGTAGGCATGCAAGCGTTATATGAAGTCTTTGTGTGGGTTGAGTTAGTAGGCCTGCAAGTTCTATATGACGTTTTGTGTGGGTTGAGTTAGTAGGCATGCAAGCGTTATATGAAGTCTTGTGTGGGTTGAGTAAGTAGGCATGCAAGCGTTATATGAAGTCTTTGTGTGTGTTGAGTTAGTAGACCTGCAAGTTCTATATGACGTCTTTGTGTGGGTTGAGTTAGTAGACCTGCAAGTTCTATAAATGACGTCTTTGTTTTTGTTCATATAGTTGGCCTGAAAGTGTTAAATGACGTAATGCGTCCAGTGGGCGTGGCTGGACATTAAAAAATTGATAGGTAATGATGGATGGAGTAAATACAAGTAAAGCAAACAGTTCAATGGCCACTATTGAAATATCATAAATAAATCGCTCGCCTTGTATCGATCTGAGGCCCCCACCACAAGCGATTCTGCTTACGTCCCTCACAAAAGGCCATTTAAGTTCTGCGCCAAAGTAGACATTGTGGTGGTGTAAATATTTTATGCATTATTTACTTTTATTGTAGATCTTTAAAGGGGAAGTATGTTTCAATGTTTACAGGTTATTCTCTATTGGTAAGCACATTAGCCTTTATGTGTAAGCAGATATATCATCTATTGGTAAGCACATGTAGCATATAGTGGTAAGCACATGTAGCGAATGCTCTTATAACCTTTCCCACACCCCCCTATCGTTTTACAAACACCCCCACCGCAAACCTCTTTGGGGCCATCCATAAAAGACGTCCACCATTTTTTTGCTATTTTTTACCCCCCCTCCCCTTTGTCCGCTTTTGACTTGACGACACCCCCACCACCCC
>CAXITT010000070.1:1358173-1371016 GCA_964033795.1 Lymnaea stagnalis
CCCCCCCCCCCCCCCCCAGTTGTGGACGCCCAAAACATAAAATTTACCGAACTTAAATTAAGGAATATTTTGGGGAAAATGTACAACAATATAAAGAGTGTGTATTTACAAAGATTTTTTTTAGAAATTCCAATTATTTGCAGGCAAAATTCTAAATGAAATAATAACTGTTCAAAAACGCTTTATTGAATCACTGTATTAAAAAATGTAATACCGGTAAACAAATAATCCACCATTCTTCAATCAACGGAAAATTTGGACTGCAGCCATTCAAACATTTTTCGTATAATGACAACATCTGTTCTTGAGTCTTCAATTGCTAATTCAATTTGAGTGGCAGTCTCTTCGTCTGATTCGCCTGCCATATTATGTTCACTGGCAGGAATATTGCAATGGACGACCTTATGTTTTTTCATTGCCGTCTGTGATGGGAAATATTTACCGCAGAAACATATTCTCTTGGAAATTCTCCCAGCCACCGATGGACAATAGAGATCAAAAGGCATGCTACTGTAACTGTGATCGGGCAGTAAATTTGGAGTAAATTTATGCAAAACTGCTGCACTAAAAAAAACACTACAATGTGGACATCCCCTTTGTCCTAAACCCCCTTCCCCTTTGTCCACTTAAGTCCACTTTTTGCTGAACCCCCCTCCCCCCTTTTGCGTGGACGTCTTTTATGGATGACCCCTTTTCTTAAGATAGAAAATATTCTAATAACATAAATAACAATGAAAGTGCGTGAAAACAGTAGTCTACCCTTGTCCGTGTCTGGAAGACAGTAGTCTACCCTTGTCCGTGTCTGGAAGACAGTAGTCTACCCTTGTCCGTATCTGGAAGACAGTAGTCTACCCTTGTCCGTATCTGGAAGACAGTAGTCTACCCTTGTCCGTGCCTGGAATGTGTGAAGACAGTAGTCTACCCTTGTCCGTGCCTGGAATGTGTGAAGACAGTAGTCTACCCTTGTCCGTACCTGGAAGACAATAGTCTACCCTTGTCCGTGTCTGGAAGACAGTAGTCTACCCTTGTCCGTGCCTGGAATGTGTGAAGACAGTAGTCTACCCTTGTCCGTGTCTGGAAGTGTGAAGACAGTAGTCTACCCTTGTCCGTGTCTGGAAGTGTGAAGACAGTAGTCTACCCTTGTCCGTGTCTGGAAGTGTGAAGACAGTAGTCTACCCTTGTCCGTGTCTGAATGTGTGAATACAGTAGTCTACCCTTGTCCGTGTCTGGAAGTGTGAAGATAGTAGTCTACCCTTGTCCGTGTCTGAATGTGTGAATACAGTAGTCTACCCTTGTCCGTGTCTGGAAGTGTGAAGATAGTAGTCTACCCTTGTCCGTGTCTGAATGTGCGAATACAGTAGTCTACCCTTGTCCGTGTCTGGAAGTGTGAAGACAGTATTCTACCCTTGTCCGTGTCTGAATGTGTGAATACAGTAGTCTACCCTTGTCCGTGTCTGGAAGTGTGAAGACAGTAGTCTACCCTTGTCCGTGTCTGGAAGTCTGAAGACAGTAGTCTACCCTTGTCCGTGTCTGGAAGTCTGAAGACAGTAGTCTACCCTTGTCCGTGTCTGGAAGTGTGCAGACGGTGTTAAGTCCCCTCGTCTCTCGCTGTCATTTCTGTTGTATCTATTGATTGTTGCTTTCATTTATTGATGAGGCTCTAATGTCAGCACGTGCGGGGCTTAAAGATGTTCAACTTATAGGTATACCCCTTACAGATGTAAGACTCAAAGAAGCACCACTTATAGATATACCCCTTACAGACCACTTAAAGATACACCACTTATAGAAGTACCCCTTACAGATGTGCCACTTAAAGATACATCGCTTATAGATATATCCCTTACAGATGTGCCACTTAAAGAAACACCTCTTATAGATGTACCCCTTACAGATGCGCGACTTACATTTGTACAGTTAACTAGAATGAACGACAGACGGCAAGTAAGAAATGTGTGCTACTGATAAGATCAGAGATTGACACCTTTTGGGGACAAGCTTAGTAACATGATTGCAAGGGACCTTCATGGAGAGTTATGACTTATGACTATAGTTAGGTCCGAATATGTTCATGAGCTGTTTGACATCAACTGTTTAGTTGACATACATCAGCAGTTTGGTGGAAATCAGCTGTTTTGGTGGAAAACAGCTGTTCGATGAACGGATTTTGTGTATACTTTACCACTACTTTTATGATGTCATGCTTGCCCTCTGACACCTGGCCTTTTACCTCTGCCCTTTTACGCCTTCATACACGTAGACTCGGTGGTATGTCAAGGAAATCATTAATCTTGTAGTTCTAACATGCAGAATCAATATATCTTTGATCTCTTATGTAAACACGTGTGAAGAGTCCAATTCAGAAATAAATATTTTTGGGTTGAAGTAATCATCGGACACCTTTTTAAGTATGGAAACATGTGTGCATGGTGGGTAGTCATAATGTAGCTATTCCACCCGCAGTCTTAGAGCTGGCTGACCGTGGTTGTCCAGCAGTTGGTTGACTGGTTAGGTTGTATTAATAATAGATCTCAGGAGGAAACTTTGGCGTTGCGATTTGTAAGAATCAAAAGGAGAGTCATCACTCTCGGGTCAGTGACCCCAACATATCATGTTTGACTGGACAGCTTTATGTCCCAATCTGACATTCTGGCGGAGGAGGAGCAAGGGGGGCTGGGGTGGGAGGAGAGTCTGGCTGGGATGTGCGGGGGTTCGGGGTGGGTGGGGTTGGGGGCTAAGGTTGGCGCTAAGAGATGCGTTACTTGATTAATTTTATAAATTGTTTTGATGTTACACGCAAGTGAATCTTTAGGAACTTTGTCCTGTACGATTTGAATGTTGGACTAAAAAAGTTCACTTAGAAAATTACCCGAAAGAAACTGGTCAAAACCCATAATACATTACTTGAATAGCACTTGAACCAGTGGTTCTTAGCCTTTCTAATGACGTGACCCTTTCAAACAGTTTCTAATGTTGTGGCGACCCGCAACCTCAAAATCATTTTCGTTGATACTATATAAGAGTATATGTTTATGTGTTTTCAGGTGGTCTTAGGCGACCCCCAAAGGGGTCGCGACCCATAGGTTAAAAACCACTGCTATAGACAGAGCCCCGCCCACGAGAAACACTGCCCAGGACGCACTATTAAGGCGATTTTTCCGCCTGTGCCTATGTGAAGTATATGGGATTTGATCGTTTCATTCACTATTAAGGGCTAATCTTAAGACGATTTTTTCCGCCTGTGCCTATGTGAAGTATATGGGATTTGATCGTTTCATTCACTATTAACGGCTGATCTTAAGACGATTTTTTCCGCCTGTGCCTATTTGAAGTATATGGGATTTGATCGTTTCATTCACTATTAACGGCTGATCTTAAGACGATTTTTTCCGCCTGTGCCTATGTGAAGTATATGGGATTTGATCGTTTCATTCACTATTAAGAGCTGATCTTAAGACGATTTCGCCGCCTGTGCCTATGTGAAGTATATGGGATTTGATCGTTTCATTCACTATTAACGGCTGATCTTAAGACGATTTTTTCCGCCTGTGCCTATGTGAAGTATATGGGATTTGATCGTTTCATTCACTATTAAGAGCTGATCTTAAGACGATTTTGGGATTTGATCGTTTCATTCACTATTAACGGCTGATCTTAAGACGATTTTTTCCGCCTGTGCCTATGTGAAGTATATGGGATTTGATCGTTTCATTCACTATTAAGAGCTGATCTTAAGACGATTTTGCCGCCTGTGCCTATTTGAAATATATGGGATTTGATCGTTTCATTCACTATTAACGGCTAATCTTAAGACGATTTTTTCCGCCTGTGCCTATGTGAAGTATATGGGATTTGATCGTTTCATTCACTATTAACGGCTGATCTTAAGACGATTTTTTCCGCCTGTGCCTATGTGAAGTATATGGGATTTGATCGTTTCATTCACTATTAACGGCTGATCTTAAGACGATTTTGCCGCCTGTGCCTATTTGAAATATATGGGATTTGATCGTTTCATTCACTATTAAGGGCTAATCTTAAGACGATTTTTTCCGCCTGTGCCTATGTGAAGTATATGGGATTTGATCGTTTCATTCACTATTAAGGGCTAATCTTAAGACGATTTTGCCGCCGCCCGATATTGGCGTCAGGGGATGATTGGCCCAGATTGGCCCTCTCGTCCCTTCCTTCGCACGGGCCAGAGTATATGGAGGGATAGGGGCCTCGGTGTGTTGCTGTGCCCAGGGCCTCCCGCGGCTGTAAAGACGGCCCTGCTCCTCGCCCCTGGCGCAACTAAGCATTTTGCTGCATGGCGTAACAGTTAATGAATTGAATTGAATATTTCTAGAGCGCTTGTAGCCATGCCACTTGAGCATGCTCCCAGCGCTCTGCTGGTGTTCTCAATGCTTCCCCTTTGGCGTGGTGCCATTAAGCTCTTTCTTTCCAAACTACGGGTGGTGTCGTTATGCACAGGACGAATGCTGTCACGTGATGCAAGCCTTCAAATGAACCAACGATTTTAGCAAGATTAGAAATATGTTTTTATGCGATGGCGCAGTGTTTACTATTACCGCATAAAGCAGTGGTTCTCAGCTTGTGGGTCGCGACCCCTTTGGGGGTCGAACGACTTTTACACGGAGGTGGCCAAAGACCATAAGAAAACACATATTTATGAAGTAGCAAAGAAAGTAATTTTACGGTTGGGGGTCACCACAACACGATGAACAGCATTAAAGGGTCGCGTCATTAGGAAGGTTGAGAACCACTGGTATAAAACGTGTCAAATGAAATAATGTCTCCATTTATTTATTTTTTATTTTGACAGACCAGCTGCTGTGAGGAGTTTGTTTTTTTCCCCGATGACCACCATTCACGTTGAGTAAGCAGTGCGGGCCAATATGACATCAGTCCCTTCTGGTGAACCTGGCTGTGGAGCTCTAATCGAACCTCAATTTTTTAAAACCGGTAGCGTCTCTGCTGAGAAATAGCCCAGCACATCGATGAAGTGTGGTTAAGGATGTTCAAACAACTTTCAATGACCTTCTGAACATGTTTAAGAAAGCAACGCCGCTGTGGAGGATGTCCACCTTCTATCGGTGTCGCTTCTGGCCGTGCCTGACCTCACTGGTGTTGGCCATCGTGCTGCTCCAGGTCCTCCACATGGCGCTGCTGTCTCGCCTGGAGGAGAAGGAGGCCAGGCTGAAGGACACCAAATCTGTGGGCAGACAGCTCCAGGGCCGGGTGTACAAGACGGTGGTCGGCGAGATGGAGGAGCGCGTGAGGAACTCGTACCGGTTCGACAAGAGCGGCACGTACCACGTGCTGGACAACTTCCTCACGTCCGAGCACGTCATCCCTGGACGTCACGAGTACGACGTCAGCATAGTGACCCAGTGCTCGACGGGTAACTTGCACCACCTGGTGGACCTGAGCCAGAGGTGGAACGGTCCTGTCTCCGTTGCGGTGTTCACGTACGACGACGACTTCATCCAGACCGTCGCCAGCCTGCTCCACTTCCACTTCTGCAACGACGCCATCTACCGCCACGTCAGTTTTCACCTGGTCTACCCCATCAGCCGTGCACCCAAACACTTGGAAGGACTGTCTCGGCTGAAGCTCGCCTGCTCCAGCGATGCTGGCACCACGGACTTCCCCCTGCCACACGGAAAATCTCCGAATTATGTTAACACAGATTTGGCCTACCCGAACAACCTTCTGAGAAATCTGGCCATAAACTACGCGCAGACGCCCTACATCTTGATGATTGACATAGATATGGTCCCTTCGGAAAACTTGCGGACACAATTCCAGAATTTCATGTCATTAAATCACCCCAGCATCCCACCAAACCGTCTCAGTGCCAACATCAGTGGCAAACAGCAGCATTCTTCCGGCCCCGTTCAACCCCTGGCTGCCTATGTTGTGCCAGCGTTTGAACTGCAAGACTCCACCCCCGTGCCCAGAACTAAGACCGAGCTGCTGGACCTGTGGCTCAAGGGCCGGGTCCGGCCATTCTACTGGGAGGCCTGCCAGAAGTGTCAGCGTCCTACAAACTATGACCGCTGGAGGGCGCTCGGCAAAGGCGGCGCCTTGAGGATAGGTTACAGTGTGTCGAGAGAGGATCCGTGGGAGCCGTTTTACATTGCCAGAACATCAGTGCCCCTGTACGACGAGAGATTTAAACAGTATGGATATAATCGAATCAGCCAGGTAAGATAAGCATTTTTCAGTTGAGCTAGTTACAATAAGCTGTGGTTTGTTGAGCTAGGTAAGATAAGCTGTGGTCTATTGAGCCAGGTAAGATAAGATGTGGTCTATTAAGCCAGGTAAGATAAGCTGTGGTCAAATGAGCCAGGTACGATAAGCTGTGGTCAGTTGAACCAGGTAAAATAAGCTGCATTTGACACAGGTAAGATAAGCTATATCCAGTTGAGCCAGTTAAAATAAGCTCTGTTCATTTGAACCAGGTAAAATAAGATGTGGTCAATCGAATCAAATTATGGCTCCCAACGAGACTGTTTTTAGTACGATACCCCGCCAGTCTCAGAAAACAGGTAAGTGCCGTGAATTTTAGGGCTGAACTCTACTCTTACAATACATGCAAATAATGGGGAGAAGAGTTGGGAGGGGCAGGGAATGGTGGGGACAATTATGGGATGTAACCCTGGGCTCATTATGTCGTCTTAAGTTTGGCGTATCACATTTAACATTTAGGGATACATTACGTCTTGTCACCACTACGTCTTAGCATCCCTACGTCTTACCACCACAACGTCTTAGTATCCCTACGTCTTGCCACCACTACGTCTTCGCATCCCTACGTCTTACACCACAACGTCTTAGTATCCCTACGTCTTGCCACCACTACGTCTTAGCATCCCTACGTCTTACCACCCAGTGGCGTAGCTAGGGGGGTGCGGACCGCACCGGGTGTCACGATCTCAAGGGGTGACACCCAACTGAAAAATTGTATATTTACAGAGCACACACTGCTCGGTAACCGATTTTCACAAAAAGATAACCCATCACAAATAAATTTTCCAGACATGTAACCAATCCCCAATGCGTGCTTGTTTAAAAGTTGTATGTTGATGCGTCAGAAATAAGGTGACCCTATAATTAGGTCAGAAAAACACCGTTTAAAAATGACTTTTACTTTTTAAACAATTATAGGGTCAACCAGTGATGCGGCCAGGAGGTGCGGGCCACAATGGGCGACACCATCTCAGGGGATGACACCAAACTGAAAAAGTGCATATTTACAGAGCACACACCGCTCGGTCTAATGGAATTTCCTAAAAGGAGAACCGATCACACGTTAATTTTCCACACGTGTAACTAATCCCGATGATGCGTCAGAAACATCTTTTTGATCACTTTTCAACGCCGATTGAAGTGTTCGGTAACTTTCCTAAATGACAGGAAGCAATATTGATCTAAATTCTGAGAAATAAAGCTTTCCACTGAAACCAGATACAATATGGTCAGACGATTCTAAGGAAATGAATCGAATCGGTAAAAATTAAAAAGATTAAAAATGAATTTTTACCTATTTTAAGGGTCAACAAAATAATATTTTACAAAATGTTCTTAAAATTGTTAATAATTTTAAAAAATGTTTTTGAAACTAAATCTATTGAATCCTAGATATGCTCAAAAATATTTTCGCCGATTCGTCACTAGCACAAGCTCTTAACATTAGAGCACGATTGTTATTATAGCACAAGGTCTTTTACATGCTGCTGTGATGTCACATTCATCTGCTACTGGTACCTTTACTTTTGGGCTGCTCTCCTTGAGGAAGTTAATCTTACACAGAAGTATCTGCAGACTAAAGGTTTTACTCTTGACAAAGTGCTGACAACCTAGAGGTCTTAAGATTGTTTGTGCACGAGAAGCGCTTTCACTTTGTGGAAAATGCTCTTGAAAATGTACTTTAAAAATCAGACCCATATGGAATTTCGGTAGAGAGAACACAAATGTTTAAGAAGAGAATGAAAGCAGAAAAATTATAACAATTATTAGATGATGGACTCTCTCTGCTAGAAGAAAAGAGAAGGGAGATGCGGGTGTGCATTGCTGGCGTTCATTTTGAACTCTAGATCAAATCAGCAGTGATCAAACTGCAGATGTGTTCGGTGCTATTCATCTCAAGAGTCTATCAGCAAGTGAAGAAGAGTTATTGGTGTCCGTTCCAAAATTAGCCTCTTTCTTTGATGGGTTGCCAGAGGATGAACCTAAAAGAAATACCTAGGCTTAGAAGACACTAAAGGCAGCTGATATTGAATTTCACAAATTCAAGGACTGATCAGTTTTTGATGTTTTGAATTTCATAGCTGAATGGGTCTTCCTAGAATCTCTTCCAATACTCTTGTTGAGCCTTGAATCGTCTTACGATCTGTGTGTCTGTGGCTTCATATGAGCAGACACCATGAGTTTACCGCACCGGGTGACACCGACCCAAGCTACGCCACTGTTACCACCACTACGTCCTACCACACTCAAGTCTTGCTTCTGACCCCTCAGTCGCCGCCCTATAATAATGTGGGGGGGGGGACTGCTGGTCATAATCTCAAAACTTTCCTCTGTGAGAATATCAGTGGCGTTGACTCCAGTACCTGGCCGCAAGTATTCTCAAGTTATGTTTTGCAGACCCCTCGTTATCATTTGAGTCAATACCCTTTTTTTTTTTTTGAAGAGGTAATAACAAACTATGATGTAATCTTATCGTAGCCTAATCTTATATCCAACACTGTTTAGTAAATGATTATTATTTAAGGGGGAAAAAACGTCCCATGAAAAATAATGCGGTACTCGAACGTATGTTTGAGAAGCCTTGCTATAATCAAACCTCTCTATTACTACTACCTTATCTCAAAGAGGCGGTGAGAGAGTTGAAACAAGGGCGAGTAAATTTTTGTTGGCGTCTGTTTATCTTTCCCGCGGGGGGGGGGGTGTCGCGGTCTGGTCTAACGAGACCCATCAACACCGGAATCAGGGGCGTCGCTTCGTGGAGCAGCTGTTGGTCCTCGTTAGGATTCCCCCGGGGCCTCATCAGCAGCTCCTGCTGCCGGGAGGGAAGCCGCTGTCCGCAGTCGTTTAAGAAGTTGAGTTTATCAGTTCAAGTTATGCGTGCGGCATCTGACCAGTGGTCAGTTGAATGTAAGGGCGCGTGCAGGGAACTACCGATGGTCAGTTTAGATCGGTGCTGAGTATTCTGAGAGACGCTGGCTACACACAGGGCTCAAGTTGCTGCCGGACAACCTGGTAGGAAAGTATTTAACACGGGTAACACAGTTACCCTCCAATGATGCTCCCCCCCCCCACACTTTTTTTACACACATGCATACGTGTGTACACATCACACTATGCTTTGTTCACCAGCTTTATCTACATTTCCCTTTGCAGATTTACGTTTCTATTATGTCTGTTCTGCGGATTACATTCAACTGTTATTTCTCAGCCGTAGAATGCCACACAGCTGCCTTGTAATACACAGCTCTCATGTAATGCACAGCCTAGACTGTTTGGTAACGTTGCTCTGTCCTTCACGATGAATTGATGGATCCAGCTTCTTGACGTGTGTACAGCAACGCTGCAGTTATGACAGTGGGATTCTCTTGGGTTGTCATGAGAGACGGGCTGCTACTGGGTTTTCATATAATGAGAGTGAGTAGGGCTGCTACTGGGTTTTGTTGGGATTTTTGAGTAAGGTTGCCACTTGGTTGTCTTGTGGTGCGTGAGAAGGGCTGCTAATGGGTTGACAATGTATATACACATGTATATGTGTAAGTGGGGGTTGCTACTAGGTTGTCTTGTAAGGTGTGAATAGGGTTGCTACTGGGTTGTCATGTAATGTGTGAGAAGGGTTGCCAATAGGTCGTCATGTAATGTATGAGAAGGACTGCTACTGGGTTGTCATGAAATGTGTGAGAAGGGATGCTACCGGGTTGTCATGTAATGTGTGAGAAGGGCTGCTAATGCTCGGAAATGAGTTTATGCGTGGCTCGTTCACTTGAGAGTAATGGAGGCGTGGCACCCACCCCCTCTCTCCCAGGCCGCCGTCATAAATCACAGTGTTGAGAGGGCGACAAGACAGTCAAGGAATGCCTGGAGATTATGGCATCTGCCCTCTGCGAGTTTAACTTCACGGTGGTGGGTCGGAGGTGGTGGGTCGGAGGTTGTGGGTCAAAGGTGGTGGTCGGGAGTTCGGGGAGCTGGGAGGTTTTCGGGAGTTCAGGTTGATGTACGGGAGGTAAGGGGAGGAGTAAAGGGGGGGGGGTAGGGGAGGAGTACGGGGGGGGTCGGGGAAGGATTAAGGGGGGTCAGGGTAGAATTACGGGAGGTCGGGGGTGATATGGGGGAGGTGTATAGGAGGTATACGGAGTTTGGGGAAGGAGTAGAACAGTTCGGGGGAGGTGTGCACGGGAGTTCCGGGGCTGCTCTCTGCACATTCATTTACACGATATACATTATATTTAATGATACGAGAGCACATTCTACTTACACAGTGTGTTAACACGGGACACGCGTATATTCAACACCCTAACACCCCCCCCCCATATTGTCCCAATTTTGCCCGCGTAAAGCTCCACTACTAATACCAACTTTTATCCCGTTTAAAATCTCTAAAATAAAATGCCCTTTTGCTCGTGATTTCACATTCTCTTGGTGAGATCTCGCGTGAGCCGCCAGCCCACACATTTTCATTGGCTAATAGAATTAGATTCACGTTCCCGCACATAACACTCCACACAGCCCCCGGAGCGCCATCTTGTCATCATTAAAATAACACTCTGTTTTCTTGTTTCTTTCATCGTCATCAATCGGGAACAGAACAAATGCTTTCTTATTATTTCAGTGAGGGTTTTGTTGTTTTGGTTTGGTTCTTGTTATGGTTTGGTTCTTGTTATGGTTTGGTGGTCTTTGGAGACACTGGAATGTCTGAAAAGGAAAACAATTAAGTAAGAGATAAACAATTTATAACAATTCATTCAAGGTCTTCCTTTTAATATTACAAAAACCTGAATACATCTAAAAATGATTTTGTGATGGTAATAATTTCTGATGCATCCAAGCGAATGGCGGTTTTAAGCTTGTCTCCCGTGTTTGCGCAGTACTTGTCCAGTCTTGTATTTGTCCAGCCTTGTATTTGTCCAGTCTTGTATTTGTCCAGGCTTGTATTTATCCAGTCCTTTATTTTTTTAATTTATCCACCCCACCCACCTGTTTCCCCATTTCTTTCCCCCATGTTTTTGGAGCGCTTGAATGTGATCATAAAAATATAAATTAATCCAGCAAAATTCATCCCAATGAATCCCACATCTTCTCCCTTGTGACGTCATCTCCCGGGGAACAGCTGAATGGAAGATGTCCTCACAGCTGACGTCATCTCACTGCCGTGCCCATGCGTTGAATTGGTTTCCGGCTTTCAACAAAGTTTTATCTTAATGAATATGCATTCACTTGGCGAGCAAATCTTGATCAATTGGGGTTTTGCCGGATTTCGCACCGACTCTTGGTGCTGCCGCGCGCACGTGTGTATGAGTAACTCTGTATGGGTCTCCTTCTCTCCCCCGCCCCCCCCCTCTCTCTTTTCCGGTGTGTGTGTGTGTGGTGTAGTGATATCAGCCCAGCGTCCTGGCATTTCATCCAGTGGACTCACATAACGTTATGCAATACCAGCAGCAATGTTGAACCGTTGAGCGTGAGAGTGGGCCCATATCTGGGTCATTCTAACAAATAGTTCAATTAGATCATTAGTAATGAAGATATATCGTCTGGGCTTTGACTAATGTACTGTTAATTGTGCATTCGCTACGGTTTTCTTTTTCTTCAGGTAGATGCATTCGATCTAGATTTATTAGATTGAGATAATTTTTTTTAACTTCATTTCCCCATCATTGAATTATTGACTCTTAAAACCCCACATGATAGTTTCTGCATCTATAGCAGTTGGTGGAACATGCCGAAGTTTGGTATCTGTGGCAGCTGGTAGAACATGCTAAATTCTGGCATCTATTGCATTTGGTCTAACATGCCAACTTCTTGCATCTGGTCTAATATGGCAATTTGAGCGCATTTGGAGTTGGTTGCAAATTGTACTTTGCATCATTGACTCAATATTTTAACTCTTGATATGACTCTTCATCAACATGAGATAGAAAGTTATTGTTTATTTTCTTCATTCTTTTTTTTTCTGTTGCTTTTTCACCAAAGCAACTATTTGCAAACATGTTTGTGCTTGTTTTGTTATCTTTCAGGTTTTCTCCTAAACCGTGTGAGAAGTTTCCCCCATTTTATGCTTATGTCGTCCGCCCTTTGTTCACGAGACAATTGGGATTTCGGTACAGACGTCTTACGGCCCACTCTAGGCATCAGTGAAGACTCAATGTACAAACAGTTCAGAGGGATCATTACATCTATATCAACACTACCGCATGGAGTGTGAAGGAAACAGTATTTGGCCAGTGTTTTTTTTTTTCTTTCGACTATGATAAGTAAAGGCATCGAATGGATGAGTTGTTCACCAAAGAGAACCCAGGCACAATGGCGGCCATGCTCTGCTCCAACAGCTGACTATACAGACGTGTCACCGAGACGCGCGACTCATGCTTGGGGGCAACTGTTTTGTTGTTCACGGGTGTGGAACGCCTAAAGTGGCTATTGCTCAAATTGATTTTTGGATCGGGTTGGGGTAGGGGGGGGAGCTGTAGCGTGTGGCAGCCATACTGGGACCCACAGGGTTGGGTTACAGATAACGGATGTCATTGTTGGTTCGTTTGGGGACTCACGGGGGGGGGGGGGGGTGGGTTGGGAGGTGGCCGGGGGCCCCTTCTGCTT
>CAXITT010000070.1:1374519-1394192 GCA_964033795.1 Lymnaea stagnalis
CCCCCCCCCCCCTTATTTTTATTCACCGAACACTGTAATTATCTCCCTTACTTATTTTACTGAACACTGTGGAGTATTTATTCCCCTTATTTTTTTCTTTACCGAACACTCTAATGGTGTTATCTGAGCTGTTTTGTCACCGAGCATTGTAGTGTATTTGTCTCCCCTTAATTTTATCACTAGTCTGTCTAGGACTTAATGGACATCCATCAGCTTAGTGTTGGTGCTCAGTACAATCGTGCCTGATGGCACTCAGTACAATCGTGCTGTGACGTGCTCACGTGAGCTCCTATTGGATGGAGACTATGTACAGACAGGGTGAAGAGACCATTGTCCGCCACGAGAGTTGTGTCCGATACCTGGCCTAAAAATTGATTCCACCAAAACAGGGGTCGGCGAACAGAGGTAAATTACTCAGAATAGGGTACCGGGTATGTTACTCCAAATGGGGTATGTTACTCCAAATGGGGTATGTTACTCCAAATGGAGTATGTTACTGATGATAGCCTGCTCTGATGGCTAATTGCTCTTGTGGCAACCTGCTATATAGTATTTAATTTAGATCTGTTATGGAACGACTTGATCGAGCTCTGTCAAATTTACTATTTTCCATTTCATGCCATCCCCCCTGTGAGGGTGTCATCACACTGTGAGGGTTTCATCCGCCTGTGAGGGTCTCATCCTACTGTGAGGGCTTCATCCCCCCTCCCCCCGTGTGAAGGTGCAACAAACTTTCTTTTGCAACAAACTGTCTTTGCGAGCAAGGATTTTATCCGTTCATCAATGGACATAATAAGCAAAGCAGAGAAATCAAGACCAAATTGCGCTTTTCTATAAAAAAAGCACCCAATTCCGATACCATGGTATACAAATGAAACATTTTTTCTACAAAATTTGAAGTGAACCCTTTTTGAAGAAAATTCGAATCAATCCCATAATGAGGATAGTATTGATTCATTTTGGTTAATTTACAAATGTTCATTTGTCGAATTAGATTAGCGGAATCAATCGATTCAAGAAACTACTTTGAATTAGAACAGTCCACCACAGTGGTCGTCAAACTCATTAGTCATAAGAGCCAAAGTTTAGCAGCATGACGATTTTTAAAAAAAATGGTTGAGAGCCAAATTTCTTTTCAAAAACCATGTTTTTTTTCGGAGTCACCACCGATTTGTGGCCGACTGGCCGAGCCGCATGCGGCTCGCGAGGCGCGATTTGCCGACCACTGGTTTACCGTGTTCTTCCTTTCCAAGTGGTGCGAATGTCGACGTAAATAAATAGAGTTTTGGGGGTAATGAATAAAGAAAAAGTTCGCCAGCCCCCTGCCCTAATACCTTCCTGATACATTTGTGTGTGTGTTTGTGTGTGTGTGGGGGGGGGGGCGCTCCCCATCGTTATTGACCTCGTTTCCTCTGAATCACTGCAATGCTGCAGCCAGCACCTCCAACAGTGAACACGTGACCTTCTGATCAACCCAAAGCTGTAGTAGATCTGTGTGCGGCATCAACAGAACATCATGCCAGCAAGCACCCGTGATCCACCCCGTTCCAAACAAGAGGTGCGAGCACCTTCTGAGTTGCCAGACAGGATTGCTTCGGAGAATAAATTGATTTTGGTAAATTAACACCGCTCGCTGGTATTAATCTACTGTATTATTTACGTCCTTACAGACACTCCGCCATTTTTTAAGATTGGCATCCGGTCGTCAAGTACTTTCTAATTTCCTATCCGCCTATCCTCTCTTTTTTTTTTTTTTTATATCATTCTGTCATTACTTTTTTTTTTTTTTTTTAAAAAAAAAAATTTTTTATTTTTTTTTTTTTTTTTTTTACCAACTATGTCTTTTTTCCGACATAAAAAAAAAAAAAAAAAAAAAAAAAATTTTTTTTTTTTGGGGGTTGGTTTGTTATGGTGAAGGGTGTATTATAAATGTTTGAATAAATCCTTGCATCTTCATAAAGATGAGAAATAATTGACCATATTTTATATACAGAAAGATGAACAAACACTTTTAAGCAGACTTTATAGACAGAAAAGATTTGGGTGGGGGGGGGGACTTTTTAAAAGTCATGATTGGAAAAAACTTGGTAAACTGATGAATTCACCAAATACAGATGTGTTGTCACGTAGTTAGGTGTTGTCACATTGTCAAGTGTTGTCACATTGTTAAGTGTTGTCACATTTTTAAGTGTTGCCACATTTTTAAGTGTTGTCATGTTGTTAAGTGTTGTCACGTTGTTAAGTGTTGTCACATTGTTAAGTGTTGTCACATTGTTAAGTGTTGTCACGTTTCTAAGTGTTGTCACGTTTCTAAGTGTTGTCATGTTGTTAAGTGTTGTCACGTTGTTAAGTGTTGTCACATTGTTAAGCGCTGTCACGTTGACAAGTGTTGTCACGTTGACAAGTGTTGTAACGTTGTTAAGTGTTGTCAAGTTTTGCTACATTCTTAAGTGTTGCCACATTGTCGCATTTTTTTAACACTATTTTATAAGGTCAGACCTCTGTCCGACTTCGCCCTAGAACGGTAGAAAGTCCTTAGTCCAAGATCTCTCAAATCAACGCCCCAGTTTCTGTCAATCTCTTGTGTCTGGTTCGAATTGCGTCCCTTGGCCCATTTGGTCTGTCACAATATTATTACCCAAGTAACCATCAGGTCCTTTAAAAGTATTACCATGTGCAGTGACCATGACGTCATTTGCACTCAATAGTATCTTAACCATAGTACCACATTGACCACAATCACGATATCACCACAGTCACCGCACCACATCACAATATGACAATAGTAGCTCATCCAACCATGGGTTCTCAAAACTAGATCATTCGTCACAGTCCGCGCTGCATTCAAAACCAATTCAAAATATCAATCTAAAATGACTGGATTTAACTTTTTTTTTTTAGAAATGAAATAACGCTTGTGTCCCGGTGGATTTAACAACGTTTGACCTATCATTCGGAAACTGGTTGACATAACACCAGAGTCATACAATATCCACGCTCACAATATCCAGACTTGTATGATATCCAGCCCCAATCTATCAAACGTAATACCCCATTATGTTCCAGCCCTCAGTTGCCATTGGATGAAGCTCGGCAACAATAACCCATCTCCTCAGCTCATCGCACAAGTCTGCCTGCTCGTGTTGCCAAAGTTAACATTACTTTGTTCAACTCCAAATGTAAGCTTCCATTGGCCGTCCACTCAAAACCCGCTACCGGCCGGACCAAATGTAAGCTTCGATTGGCCGTCCACTCAAGTCCCGCTACCGGCCGGCCAAATGTAAGCTTCGATTGGCCGTCCACTCAAGTCCCGCTACCGGCCGGCCAAATGAAAGCTTCGAGTGGCCGTCCACTCAAGTCCCGCTAGTGGCCGGCCAAATGTAGGCTTCGATTGGCCGTCCACTCAAGTCCCGCTACTGGCCGGACCAAATGAAGGCGAATTGGGTGGGGGGCTTAATTGAGGGTTGGGGGAACAAAGAGTTGACTGCATAATTAGATCTTTGATGGTCGAGGTCGTTCATTGTTGGTCAATCATTGCTATCGCTTATTTAATGGAATGTCGAATGGTGTGTCTCTAGGGTGGTTCTATTTAATGGAATGTCGCATGATGTGTCTCTATTGCGGTTCTATTTAATGGAATGTCGAATGGTGTGTCTCTATTGCGGTTATATTGAATGGAATGTCGAATGGTGTGTCTCTATGGTGGTTATATTTAATGGAATGTAGAATGGTGTGTCTCTATGGCGGTAATAAATATAATGGAATGTCGAAAGGCGTGTCTCTAGGACGGTTCTATTTAATGGGATGTCGAAAGGTGTGTCTCTAGGATGGTTCTATTTTATGGAATGTCGAAAGGTGTGTCTCTAGGATGGTTCTATTTAATGGAATGTCGAAAGGTGTGTCTCTAGGACGGTTCTATTTAATGGAATGTCGAAAGGTGTGTCTCTAGGACGGTTCTATTTTATGGAATGTCGAATGGTGTGTCTCTAGGACGGTTCTATTTTATGGAATGTCGAATGGTGTTTTTGTGGGAGACGCGTCCGATAAATACCTGTGCCACCCCATCCACACGGGTTACATTCCATGATAGGGGCTAATGTAAGTATCGATACGGCTACTGTTATGTGCCATGATAGGGGCTAATGTAAGTATTGATACGGCTAATGCTATGTGCCATGATAGGGGCTAATGTAACTATTGATACGACAACTGCCATGATAGGGGCTAATGTAAGTATCGATACGGCTACTGTTATGTGCCATGATAGGGGCTAATGTAAGTATTGATACGACTACTGTTATGTTCCATGATAGGGGCTAATGTAAGTATTGATACGGCTACTGTTATGTGCCATGATAGGGGCTAATGTAATTATTGATACGACAACTGCCATGATAGGGGCTAATGTAAGTATTGATATGGCTACTGTTATGTTCCATGATAGGGGCTAATGTAAGTATCGATACGGCTACTGTTATGTGCCATGATAGGGGCTAATGTAAGTATTGATACGACTACTGTTATGTTCCATGATAGGGGCTAATGTAAGTATTGATACGGCTACTGTTATGTGCCATGATAGGGGCTAATGTAAGTATTGATACGGCTACTGTTATGTGCCATGATAGGGGCTAATGTAAGTATTGATACGGCTACTGTTATGTGCCATGATAGAGTGCTAAGTGCTAATGTAAGCGTTCATGGAAAGAGCGCTGCTATAAAGTGATTGCCATTATGCTCGCAGACTTTAATATATTTTTTTAAAATGACGTCTCTACAATGTGCCATTGGTCGTTTCTTGTTTTGTTTTTTGGCCATTGGACACGTTTTGCTTCTTGTAGTGCATTTCTCCAATTCACAGCAACAGACATTCATTAGCTTTATTCCTCTTTCTTTCCTCCTTCACTCCTCTCATCCCTCTTGTCCATTTTTTTTACCCTTTACTCCTCTAATCCCTCCTTTCCATATTTCTCTCCCTCACTTTTCTCATCCCTCCTTTCCATATTTCTCTCCTTCAGACCCCTCATCTCTCCTGTCCATCAATCTCTCCCTTCAAACCTCCCATCTCACCCGTCCATCTTTCTCTCCCTTCAAACCCCTCCTCTCCCGTCCATCTTTCTCTCCTTTCAAAGCTCTCATCTCTCCCGTCCATCTTTATCTCCCTTCAAACCTCCCATCTCTCCCGTCCATCTTTCTCTCCCTCAAAGCTCTCATCTCTCCCGTCCATCTTTCTCTCCCTTCAAACCTCTCATCTCTCCCGTCCATCTTTCTCTCCCTTCAAACCTCTCATCTCTCCCGTCCATCTTTCTCTCCCTTCAAACCTCTCATCTCTCACGTCCATCTTTCTCTCCCTTCGAAGTTCTCATCTCTCCCGTCCATCTTTCTCTCCCTTCAAACCTCTCATCTCTCCCGTCCATCTTTCTCTCCCTTCAAAGCTCTCATCTCTCCCGTCCATCTTTCTCTCCCTTCAAACCTCTCATCTCTCCCGTCCATCTTTCTCTCTCTTCAAACATCTCATCTCTCCCGTCCATCTTTCTCTCCCTTCAAAGCTCTCATCTCTCCCGTCCATCTTTCTCTCCCTTCAAAGCTCTCATCTCTCCCGTCCATCTTTCTCTCCCTTCAAACCTCTCATCTCTCCCGTCCATCTTTCTCTCCCTTCAAAGCTCTCATCCCTCCCGTCCATCTTTCTCTCCCTTCAAACCTCTCATCTCTCCCCTCTATCTTTCTCTCCCTTCAAAGCTCTCATCCCTCCCGTCCATCTTTCTCTCCCTTCAAACCTCTCATCTCTCCCCTCTATCTTTCTCTCCCTTCAAACCTCTCATCTCTCCCCTCTATCTTTCTCTCCCTTCAAACCTCTCATCTCTCCCCTCTATCTTTCTCTCCCTTCAAACCTCTCATCTCTCCCGTCGATCTTTCTCTCCCTTCAAACCTCTCATCTCTCCCCTCTATCTTTCTCTCCCTTCAAACCTCTCATCTCTCCCCTCCCTTCAAACCTCTCATCTCTCCCGTCGATCTTTCTCTTCCTTCAAACCTCTCATCTCTCTTGTCCACCTTTCTCCCCATTCACCCTTCCAGCATTAGACGCTGACATACAGTTACAATGTGGCTTAATGTGACGCATTTCGTTTTTGAAACGTAGAAAGGGGATGACATCATCCTCTGTGACGTCATCAACCGACACATCATCCTCTATGACATCATCTACCCTGACATCTACAATGACATCATCTCCCATGAAATCATGTACAGTGACATCATCTTCTGTGACATCATCTACCATGACATCAAATGGGAAAACATTAACCATGACATCACCCACCGTGACATCACCCACCGTGACATCACCCACCGTGACATCACCCACCGTGACATCACCCACCGTGACATCACCCACCGTGACATCACCTACCGTGACATCGTCTACCGTGACATCGTCGATCCATCTGTTCATAGAGGCCATTCTCTTGTCCCTATATGCACCCCCTGTGTCCCGCCTAATCAACGCCCCACCCACCCACACCCTCACCACCACCATCAGACACCATCAAGATTTACTGGTCTTTCCAGCCCCCCCCCTTTCCTGAGGGAAGTGCATCATCCAATCTAGAAATATGCCCCGCTCCCTGGACACAAGGGCGGAACTTGAAGGGGTTCAGGGGGTTGAAAGGGGTGGGCCGTTGTTATGGGGTGGGGGGTTGTGGCTCGGGATGGGTAAATCCGCTTATCCTTGCTGGCCGTTGTTTGCGATCATCTTAAAGCTCGTCAAGTAATGAAATGATATCGATGGATGAGGACTGAGAGCGAAAGCGAGGCACCTTAGTGTGGTTCCATGGTAGCCCTGGGCCGTGGATTCGCTCTCATGCCGACGAACGGCCTTGAAGATGCTGCGAGTTTTCGCTGTTTCTTTATGGTTTCATTTGTATGTATGAATCTATATCTCCCTTTATATGTATGAATTTATATCTCGCTTTATATATATATGAATTTATTTCTCCCTTTTTATGTATGAATCTATATCTCCCTTTATATGTATGAATGTATATCTCGTTTTATGTATGAATTTATTTCTCCCTTTTTATGTATGAATTTATATCTCCCTTTATATGTATGAATTTATACCTCTCTTTATTTGTATGAATTTATACCTCCCTTTATATGTATGAATTAATGTCATTGTGTATAAATGTATGTATCACGTTGTATATTTTCATTTATGTATGACCTTGTATGTGTATGAGTGTGCCTGACGTTAGAATGGCATGGCAGTGATTATCGGGGTATTTTATATGGGGTGATGTGTGCCTGGGTAATGTATGCATGGGTAATGTATGCCCGGGTAATGTATATCTGGGTAATATATGTCTGGGTAATGTTCAGCTGAGTAATGTATGTCTGGGTAATGTATGCCTGTGTAATGTATGCCAGGGTAATGTATGCCTGGGATATGCATTCCTGGGTAATGTATGTCAGGGTAATATACGCCTGGGTAATGCATTCCTGGGTAATGTATGTCAGGGTAATATATGCATGGGTAATCTATGTCTGGTTAATGTATGCCAGGGAAATGTATACCAGGGTAATGTATTGCTGGGTAATGTATGTCTGGGTAATGTATGTCTGTGTAATGTATGCCAGGGATATGCATTCCTGTGTAATGTATGTCAGAGTAATATACGCCTGGGTAATGTATTGCTGGGTAATGTATTCTGGGTAATGTATGCCTGTGTAATGTATGCCAGGGTAATGTATGCCTGGGATATGCATTCCTGGGTAATGTATGCCAGGTTAATATACGCCTGGGTAATGCATTTCTGGGTAATGTATGTTAGGGTAATATATGCATGGGTAACGATTTCACAGACTAGTCAAATCCTTTTTTTCAACAGTAGAGAAATGGCAATGAAATGAGAAAGTCCCACATCAGCCTCTGATATCACATGACGGTAATTGGTCGGTGGAAACAACCAGATTAGATGTTTTAACATTCGTCTAAGTTGTCGTTGTCTCATCCTGCGTGGCCATCTAATTTTTGAGTCTGTTGTTATTATCCACGTGACGGTTGCCATGGGTACAGAAAGTCCATAACATTTGAACTACAATTCAAATGGTTTTTATTTGTGACCAGAACAAACCTTAAAAGTTCAAACATCGCGGCCAGATAATATCTACGACTCCTGGCTCTATAACTAGCTCTTTATCTCAGGGTACTTAATTACCTCTATATCATGTTACTTTATTACCTCTATATCTTTGTTACTTTTATTACCTCTATATCTTTTTGCGTGATTACCTCTCTATTTTGTTACTTTGATTACCTCTATATCTTGTTACTTTATTACCTCGATATCTTGTTACTTTTATTACCTCTATATCTTGTTACTTTTATTACCTCTATATCTTGTTACGTTGCTACCTCTCTATTTTGTTACTTTTATTACCTCTATATCTTGTTACTTTATTACCACTTTATCTTAAAGTAAGTTAAGATTCTTTATCGAGCCAAGTGAATGGCAATGACTTTTGATTACACAAAATACAAAAATTATTATAGATATTTGTTTACCAAGACAACATGTTACTATTATAACCATTTATACACAAGACATGTCAAGTATTTCTCTAAACTCCCTCAGTGACAATAATGAATTAATTCGTGATTATTTAGATTTGGTAACCGCTGGGCGAGCACACTGGTAAATTCATACGGACTGGGTGACAAAAGAATGTGTATATTTTGTAATGTCCCTAAACAGTTTTTTATATTTCCCCACATTTCCCTCTCAAGGTTCCTACATTTCCCCACATTTCCCTCTCTAGGTTGCTACATTCCCCCACATTTCCCTCTCAATGTTGCTACATTCCCCCACATTTCCCTCTCAAGGTTGCTACATTCCCCCACATTTCCATCTCAAGGTTGCTACATTCCCCTACATTTCCCTCTCAGGGTTGCTACATTCCCCTACATTTCCCTCTGTTTATAAACTGTATCTGGCTATGAATGACATCACTATTGTCTGCATTAACATTTTTTATAAAACAGAGTAGCTTGTCCGTGGTTGCCGCCCACTTTTACCATTAACAAGTTGGGTTCGTCCCGAAATCATGTTTGTTGTTTCTAAACTCGATTCCAGCCAGTTCAGAAGGGGTTCATTAAAACAAAGACATCATAGAGTTGTACATCGATTCCAGCCAGTTCAGAAGGGGTTCATTAAAACAAAGACATCATAGAGTTGTACATCGATTCCAGCCAGTTCAGAAGGGGTTCATTAAAACAAAGACATCATAGAGTTGTACATCGATTCCAGCCAGTTCAGAAGGGGTTCATTAAAACAAAGACATCATAGAGTTGTACATCGATTCCAGCCAGTTCAGAAGGGGTTCATTAAAACAAAGACATCATAGAGTTGTACATCGATTCCAGCCAGTTCAGAAGGGGTTCATTAAAACAAAGACATCATAGAGTTGTACATCGATTCCAGCCAGTTCAGAAGGGGTTCATTAAAACAAAGACATCATAGAGTTGTACATCGATTCCAGCCAGTTCAGAAGGGGTTCATTAAAACAAAGACATCATAGAGTTGTACATCGATTCCAGCCAGTTCAGAAGGGGTTCATTAAAACAAAGACATCATAGAGTTGTACATCGATTCCAGCCAGTTCAGAAGGGGTTCATTAAAACAAAGACATCATAGAGTTGTACATCGATTCCAGCCAGTTCAGAAGGGGTTCATTAAAACAAAGACATCATAGAGTTGTACATCGATTCCAGCCAGTTCAGAAGGGGTTCATTAAAACAAAGACATCATAGAGTTGTACATCGATTCCAGCCAGTTCAGAAGGGGTTCATTAAAACAAAGACATCATAGAGTTGTACATCGATTCCAGCCAGTTCAGAAGGGGTTCATTAAAACAAAGACATCATAGAGTTTTACAAATGAAATGTATTCTTTTACTCTGAATAATTTCTCTCCTCCCAAGTCTCTGTGACGTCATCCGATCCATGTTTACTCGGCCAAACCACGACAACAGCAAATGATATGAAAGCGGAAATGATGCCAATCCATTAAGCTCTTTTCTCTTTGAAGATAGTCTAAATATTTTTTTTCCTCCGTGAAGTATCCCAAAATGTTCTTTTTTTTTAAAACTTATATCTGTCAATGTATGACAGTGCTATAATGTCCCTTTTAAACTGTATTGTGCTACGTGTGACATGTCCGTAATGTTCATTTAATAAATGTATCTGTCTATGTCTGTCAGCGCAGAAAGTTCCTACTGCACCTGTCTGTGTGACAGCACCGTAATGTCCTAATGTGTCTGTCTGGGTGTGACAGCGCCCTCTATGAGATAAAAAAGAAAACCGTTATCCCGGTCTGTGCAAACAAGTCGATATCCCTGCCCCCCCCTCCCATGGTTCCCCCACCCCACCCCCTGTCTGGTCAGCTTTCTCAAAACACACGGGGCGCCTGTCGATCTGGCGCCAGAACATTTAACACAACTCGTTTTTTCTTTCTGTAATGAATAAGACCTGGTCCACAAACTGGCCATAAGAGGGACACATTCTGGCAGCTTACTAGTCCACAGCTGACATTTGGTTACAAGTGGAGACCATTCTGGCAGTGAATGGTTGGTTACAAGAGGAGACTATTCTGGCAGTTTACGGTTGGTTATAAGTGGAGACAATCCTGGCCGGTGACATTTGGTTACAAGTGGAGACAATTCTGGCCGGGGACATTTGGTTAAAAATGGAGTCTATTCTGGCAGCTTACATTTGATTACAAAGAGAGACGATTCTTACAGCTTACATTTGGTTACAAGTGGAGACAATCCTGGCAGCTTACAATTGGTCACAAGGGGAGACATTTTGGTAGTTAACAATTTGTAACAAAGAAAGACAATTCTGGAGGTTAAAATTTGCTTCTGTCATACCGTGTACTTCTGTAATAGCATGTACTTTTTCTTTACTACCATGTGATTCTGTAATACCATGTACTTTTGTCATACCATTTACCGCTCTTATACCTTTAATTGCTGTCTGTCATGTTCATTTGTCTGTCATCTACTGCTGTCATACCATGTACTTCTGTCACACCATTTACTGTTGTCGTAACACATGCTGCAGTCTGTCATGAAATGCTGTCATACCATGTAATGCTGCTACCCATGTGCTGCAGTATGTCATGTACTGTTGTCATATTATGTACTGCTGTCTGTCATGTAATGTTGTCGGTCATGTACATATGTCATGCCATGCCTTGCTTTCTGCCACGTAATGCTGTCATACCATGTCCTGTGGTCTCTCATGCATTACTGTCACACCATGTACTTCTGTCTGTCATGTAAATCTGTATGTCACGTAATGTTGTCTGTCACATACCATGTGCTTCTGTCTGTCATGTAATGATGTCTGTCACCTAATGCTGACTGTCACGTACTGATATCATACCATGTACTTCTGTCTGTCACGTAATGATGACTGTCACGTAATGCTGTCTGTCACGTACTGCGGTCTGTCACGTACTGCTGTCTGTCACGTACTGCTGTCTGTCACGTACTGCTGTCTGTCGCGTACTGCTGTCTGAAACGTACTGCTGTCTGTCACGTACTGCTGTCTTTCACTTACTGCCGACACAAATGATCAAAACAATTCACTTAGGGACTGCTCCATTTAATTTCAATCTTACCTCAATAATCTCATTTTGTACCTTCCCAGGGAAACTCCTTTGTACTTTACATCACTCTGTTTGTTCTCCTTGGCTTTTCTCTCACTTTATTTGCACTCTCTCGCTCTGCACTCTCTTTGTAAACTCCTCTCTTTGTACTCCCCTTTCTGTGCAACCCTTGGCTTTGTACTCCCCTCTTTTTGCACTCTCCTATCTTTGTACTCCCCTCTCTTATCACTCCCCTCTCTCTGTGACTCCCTCTCATTGTACTCCCCTCTCTTTACACTTCCCTCTATTTGTACACCCCTCTCTTTGCACTCACCCATTTTTTTACTCCCCTCCCTTTGCTCTCCCTCTCTTATTACTCCCACCTCTTTGAAATCCTCTTCTAGTTCTGCGTACTTATCTCTCAGTGTGTCCTCACTTGCTACCTCCTTATCATGGTTCCATCACGTGACCGTGTCTCCATCATCAACCAGCCGCTCCGTTACTCTCATTCTGCCATCGATTTGAAACCAAACAACCAAAGAGTGTGGTTTGGGGGGGGGGGGTGCGGCCACAGTACACGAGGGAACATGCGAATCACATTAGGGGCCTACACATGTTGACCTGGACTGAGGGCATATCTACAATGGGATCACATTAATGCCATGTACATGTTGACCTGGACTGATGGTATATCAAAATGGGATCAACATTAGTGCCTTGTACATGTTGACCTGGACTGATGGCATATCTACAATGGGATCAACATTAGTGCCTTGTACATGTTGACCTGGACTGATGGCATATCTACAATGGGATCACATTAGTGCCATGTACATGTTGACCTCTACTGATTGTATATTAACAATGGGATCAACATTAGGGCCTTGTACATGTTGACCTCGACTGATGTTAAATCAACAATGGGATCAACATTAGGGCTTTGTACATGTCGACCTGGACTGATGGCATATCTACAATGGGATCAACATTAGTGCCTTGTACATGTTGACCTGGACTGATGGTAAATCAACAATGGGATCAACATTAGGGCTTTGTACATGTCGACCTGGACTGATGGCATATCTACAATGGGATCAACATTAGTGCCTTGTACATGTTGACCTGGACTGATGGCATATCTACAATGGGATCAACATTAGGGCTTTGTACATGTTGACCTGGACTGATGGCATATCTACAATGGGATCACATTAGTGCCATGTACATGTTGACCTCGACTGATGGTATATCAACAATGGGATCAACATTAGGGCCTTGTACATGTTGACCTCGACTGATGGTATATCAACAATGGGATCAACATTAGGGCCTTGTACATGATGACCTCGACTGATGGTATATCAACAATGGGATCAACATTATTTCCTTGTACATGTTGACCTGGACTAATGACATGCACACACTTGCTCATCGGTAGTTATCCCACTCTAACATGAACACCATACCTTCCAAAAAACACCCTCCCAGCAACACTGTCCCACCTACGCCCTCCCAGCTATACCCTCCCATCAACAGCACCCTCCCAGCCACACCCTCCGACCAACAACCTCCCACCAACACCCTCCCACCAACACCCTCCCACCAACACCCTCCCACCAACACCCTCCCACCAACACCCTCCCAGCAACAGCCTCTCACCAACAGCACCCTCCTAGCCTTCCTCTGTTAACACATTAACTGAGCTTTGGCTGCCCATTTCATTTCAGTTAAAAATAGCCAGTAAGAGAACAGACCAATGTGAGTGACTTCAACTAAGAGAAAGTCGCAAACGGGATGCCTCCCTTGGCCATTAGTCACGATCACGTCAAAGGTGGATCACGTTCGAGGGAGGCCTCACGGTGACTCAGTTTCCATGCTATTTAACAGAACTATTCAACACGTTATAAATGGCGGGCTTTTCGTGCCTAACTAGAATCTGATGGAACCAGCAGTCATTCGCCGTGGAGAAGCCCTAATGGACCAAGGAACTTCCTGCCCCCAGGGCCCCCCGATGGGACAAAAGAAGTCAAAGTACCTGACACCTCACTCAAATGTAATACTCTTTCGGTAACACCGGAAATGAATGCAGCCATTTTGTGAGTCGTGATCAAGAAAAGCGGTGCACGGGGAATGTCGGAAATTTACGATCAATGTCGGGAATATACGGGGATTGTCGGGGGTATACGGGGAATGTCGGGGGTATACGGGGATTGTCGGGGGTATACGGGGATTGTCAGGGGTATACGGGGATTGTCGGGGGTATACGGGGAATGTCGGGAAAATGCGAGGAACGTCTGAAATATACGAGAATTATTTGAAATATACGAAGATTGTCTGAAATATATGAGGATTGTCTGAAATATATGAGGATTGTCTGAAATATATGAGGATTGTCTGAAATATATGAGGATTGTCTGAAATATATGAGGATTGTCTGAAATATATGAGGATTGTCTGAAATTTATGAGGATTGTCTGAAATATATGAGGATTGTCTGAAATATATGAGGATTGTCTGAAATATATGAGGATTGTCTGAAATATATGAGGATTGTCTGAAATATACGAGGAATGTCTGAAATATACGAGGATTGTCTGAAATATATGAGGATTGTCTGAAATATATGAGGATTGTCTGAAATATACGAGGAATGTCTGAAATATACGAGGAATGTCTGAAATATACGAGGATTGTCTGAAATATATGAGGATTGTCTGAAATATATGAGGATTGTCTGGAATATACGAGGATTGTATGGAATATACGAGGATTGTCTAAAATATACGATGATTGTCTGAAATATACGTGGATTGTATGAAATATGCATGGATTATCTGAAATATACGTGGTTTGAATGTTGAAAGAGATATTATGGAATAGATTAACGATATTCTGTGGTGTACACACATATTTACACCTTGTTAATTTCACAATGAACCCTGTTGGTTTGACAATGAACCCTGTTGGTTTGACAATGAATCCTGTTGGTTTGACAATGAACCCTGTTGGTTTGACAATGAACCCTGTTGGTTTGACAATGAATCCTGTTGGTTTGACAATGAACCCTGTTGGTTTGACAATGAACCCTGTTGGTTTGACAATGAACCCTGTTGGTTTGACAATGAACCCTGTTACACGACAATGTACCCTGCTAATAGTTCACGTGATATTTTTAAAAAAATATTTTTACTAGACCTTTGGTAAGTTTGTAAATAATATGAACAAGAGATTTGCATAATACCAGTTGTAAATAAATCGCACATATAGGGACACAGATAGTGACTCATATGGGGACACAAATGATGATACACATATGGACACTTATAGGTAGACAGATATTGACTCATTTAAGGACACATATAGTAGGGACTCATAAAGTGGTGCATATAAGGACACAAATAATGACACATGTAGGGAAACACCTAGTGACACAGATAGTGACACACATACGGACACATTTAGGCACACATACGGGGACACATATTGACAAATATAAGGACAAAGCTGACACTTGTAGGGACACAGATAGGGACACACGTATGACACAGATGTACATATATGGACACAGAAAGTGACAAACATATGGAAAAGGTAGGGACACGGATAAGGACACATACAGTGACAAATATAAGGAAACATTTAAGGACACATACAGTGACAAATATAAGGACACATTTAAGGACACATATAGGCACATAAATAAGGACACATATAGGCACGCATATAGGCACACATATAAGGACACAGGCAGGCATATAGACACATATATAAGGACACATATTGGCACGCATATAGGAACACATATAATGACACATATAGGCAAACTGAAAGGGACAAGCAAGGGGAAACCGGGCTTCCAAATGTCCAATATGCTTACCCCAGCTGTGCGCATTGCACCGTCCAGTGACGGTCCGGTCACCCACTTATGAATGGACTCGCCGACTGCGACGCCCGGGCGTTTGTTTGATATGGCCGTGTTTATGTTTTACTAGATTGGACAGCATACAGTCGCTGGCCACCATCTCTTGGCGCCATCTCGTCTCTGATGGAGAGGACCTCCAAGTTCTATAGCCGTCGGGCGGCGGTCACATAGCGAACATCCCACCGAAATCGTTCAATTTCTTTGGCGTCTCGTCTGTTGATGTCTGTGTGTGTGCGCGCGCGTGTGTGTGTGTGTGCGTGCAGTGCTCGTGAGTGAGTCGAGGGATCTATTTCTGTCAGCTCAACGTCTCATGTCACACATGCCCATTTCAATGGGCTTGATGTTTCAGTCCACTGTAGCGACATGTCACATATGGCATTTCTGCGGGTTGAGTCGATGTCACGACATGTCACACACGGCGTTTCAATGGATTGAGCTTTCTGTCAACTGTCACTTGTCACACAGAGCATTTTTGTCAGCTCGATGACAACATGCCACACATAGACTTTCAACGTGTATGTCTGTTGCCCCGGCCATTCCCCCTCATTTCAATATTCTTGTCGTGGTGTTACTTCGTGTCGAAGCCGTTCCCATGTCGTTCCCCCTGATTTCGATCTGTTCCCCCTGATTTCGACCCGTTCCCCCTGATTTCGATCTGTTCCCCTCATTTCGATATGTTCCCCCTCATTTCGACCCGTTCCCCCTCATTTCGATCTGTTCCCCCTCATTTCGACCCGTTCCCCCTCATTACGACCTGTTCCCCCTCATTACGATCTGTTTCCCCTCATTTCGATCTGTTCCCGCTGATTTCACTCTGTTCCCCCTCATTTCGACCTGTTCCCCCTCATTTCGATCTGTTCCCCCTCATTTCGACCCGTTCCCCCTCATTTCGATCTGTTCCCCCTCATTTCGACCTGTTCCCCCTCATTTCGACCCCCATGTTTCTCCACCCTGCAGCCCTTCCAATGATGTCTCTAAAATGCCATCACATTTGGACCACTCAAACGTTACACATCCTGGTCCAATTTGAACAACTATTTCAGTGAAACCCTTGAATTTTATGTCGTAAAAAAAAAAAAAAAAAAAAATACGAGTGACCTCAATATTCTTGTCGTGGTGTTACTTCCCCAACCGGTCAACCCGTTCCCGAACCGATCAACTCGGGCTAAGTGATGATGTATGTTGTATGAGTTCCATGTTTTTGTTCAAAAGGTTTCAACCAGCAACCCCGCAGGAAACCCTTCGCCAGCCCATTTGGGTTGGGAACCCGTATTTTATGATTTTTATGCAAGGGTTTCATTTCTATGTATCTTTTTACTTTTTGGTGAATAGCTTCCAACCCCACAATCTTTCCTAACATCCAACTCTACAATCTTTCCTACAATCCAACTCCACAATCCTTTCTAACACCCAACTTCACAATCTTTCCAAACATCCACCTCCACATTCCTTCCAAACATCCAACTCCACAATCCGTCCTAACATCCAAATCCACAATCCGTCCTAACATCCCAATCCTTAATCTTTCCTAACATGCAACTCCACAATCCTTCCTATCCACATACTCACGATCAGCTTTTGTGTCTCTTTATGGGTTACTTCGTCACTTCCTCTTCAACGTTCTTCATATTATCGGATCTTACGTTATTCCCCCATCCTGTTGTTACGCCACTGCCCCCCCCTCCCGATCAGCCTCCCTAGCACGCCCCCCCTCCCCCCTAACCGCGGCGCCCTGTTGTTAGTAAATTACCCTCCATCAGTGTAAAGCACGCCAACGGCCACCGTAAACTTGTCGGCCTGGTGTCTTCCAGTCGGCCGTTGGAGCCAACGCTCCCGCCAATTTGCCCGCAGGACTGATTTGATTGGCCCAAGGATCGGCACGTGATGTGGCCAACTTGATCAGGGCCTAATGGACGTCATCTTGTCGGACCCACCCTACCCGGTGATTTTTGTTGGTTTGTCCGTTTGAATGTCCAATCCTGCTTACCCCTTCCATATTTTTTGGTCCGTTTTGAGTCCACCAGTTCGTAACTGCACTTTGTTTGGACTTAAATATATATATATACATTATATATGTATGTATATATCTTAATTAAGTATGCACAATTTAAAATCCTCGGTTAAATACCGACCCATTATTTCAAACGGATATGCCGTGGGTCTACTTCCGGTTGTGCGGCAACAACGGCAGGGGCAGACAACCGCTTGTAATTTATTGCAACGCAAAGAAGATGCGCTCTCAGTGACGCCATCAATTTAATTGGAAATGGTATTGATTGTTGGGATAGTAGTCACATGACCCACTGGCTTACCACACTTTGTGTGGCTAGACGTAGTTATATTTGATGGTCTTGTAGTGGGGGATGTATGTGGTCGATGATTCTGGAAGGCCGAAATGCGACCGAACTGCAGACTACAATTGACTAGACTTCATGCTACCTTTGACTAAAATGCAGGCCACCATTGTCCATACTGCTGGCTACCATTGACCAGACTGTAGGCTACCCTTAGACTAGATCGCAGGCTACCTAAACAAGACAGCAGGAATACGCCATAAGACTGACTTAACGAAGGTCATCCACTGGGGATATAACTGGTGAATAACTTCCAGTAAGAACAAGGGACATAACTTCAAGTTGGGGCAGGGGACATAACTTCAAGTTGGGGCAGGGGACATAACTTCAAGTTGGGGCAGGGGACATAACTTCAAGTTGGGGCAGGGGACATAACTTCAAGTTGGGGCAGGGGACATAACTTCAAGTTGGAACAAGGGACATTTTGACTTTCGTGTTGTTAGAGAAAGGGGAAAAAATTCAAGAATAGATACAGTGGGGCATGAGTTGGCGGCTTCCCCTGCTCACATCATGAGTCTGTGACTCACCCCCCCCCCCCGGGTCACGACTTGAGTCTGTGACTCTCCTCTGCTCACACCATGAGTCTGTGACCCCCTCCCTCCCCCTGCTCACAACTTGAGTCGGTGACTTCCTCTGCTCAGATCAGCGCCAGTTGGAGTGGTTAGATGGGCCATTACACTTTGATTGCTTGACCTCCCCCCGACGGGCTCAACAAGCCAGAAATGAGTCGCTGGGTCCTTTGGGTCGTGGGCTAGTCATCTTGGACGGGATGTAATCATACACGAGGGTTAAACAGATACTCGCCTGGTCCTCGGTGACTAAAGTTTGCTTTGGCTCTAATCAGTGGTCAAGATGGGAATGTCTGGAGAAATGTCTGCCGTGCTGGTGTATTAGAGGGGTTCTACTGTGCTGGTGTATTAGAGGGGTTCTACTGTGCTGGTGTATCAGAAGGGTTCTACAGTGCTGATGCATTAGAGGGGTTCCACTGTGCTGGTGTATTAGAGGGGTTCTACTGTGCTGGTGTGTTATTCTGTTGTGCTGGTGTATTGGAGAAATGTCTGATGTGCTTGTGCATTGGAGAAATATATGCTATGCCTGTGTAATAGAGAAGTGTCTGCTGTGCTGTTATAATACCAAAGTGTCTGATGTGTTTGTGTATTGTGTATTAAAGAAATGTCTTGCTCCGCTGGTGTAATAGAGAAGTGTCTTGTATGATGGTGTGCATCCAAGACAATGTCTGCATTGTGGACAACAAAATAATGATTCTAACAATGTCGAACAAATTTGTACGGCATGGGATGTCCCTGTAGTAGATGCAGTTGTCAGGGATGGATGTAGGTGCGGGGGTAGATGTAGGTGCGAGGGTGGATGTAGGTGCGAGGGTGGATGTAGGTGCGGGGGTAGATGTAGGTGCGAGGGTGGATGTAGGTGCGAGGGTGGATGTAGGTGCGGGGGTGGATGTAGGTGTCAGGGATGGATGTAGGTGTCAGGGGTGGATGTAGGTGTCAGGGGTGGATGTAGTTGCCGGGGTGGATGTAGGTGTCAGGGGTGGATGTAGGTGTCGGGTTGGATGTAGGTGTCAGGGGTGGATGTAGTTGCCGGGGGTGGATGCAGGTGTCAGGGGTGGATGTAGGTGTCGGGTTGGATGTAGGTGCCGGGGGTAGATGTAGGTGGGAGGGGATGGATGTAGGTGCCGGGGATAGATGTAGATGTAAGGGGTGGATGTAGGTGTCGGGTTGGATGTAGGTG